>PVIC010034989.1:9298-19393 GCA_004025085.1 Thryonomys swinderianus | reverse complement strand
GCTCTTCCGATCTTCCTGTCTCTGCCTCCCGAGTGCTGGGATTACAGGCATGAGCCACCACGTCTGGCATTGTGGTATGCGGTGTTGATTGTTGGTGGGCGTGAGTCTCCACGCCCAGCATTATATGTGGTTACCGGGGATCGAACTCAGGACCTTGCGCTTGCGAGGCCGGCGCCGGAACCACTGAGCTAACCCTCCGGCCCTGTTGTTCTTTTTTGTATGTGTTTACAGCACATAAATTTTATATTTCTTGTGTGGTGAAAGTACGTGCATACAACACAATTTAACTCCTTTTTTTTTTTTTTTTGAGACAGGGTCTCGCTTTGTAGTTCAGGCTGGCTCTGATCTCACTATGCAGTCCAGGCAAGCCTGGAACTCAGCAATCCTCCTGTCTCTGCCTCCCGAGTGCTGGGATTACAGGTGTGAGCCACCACGCCCCGCACTGTGGTATGTGGTATTGATGGCTGGTGGGCATGAGTCTCCACGCCCAGCATTGTACGTGATTACCTGGGATCAAACTCAGGACCTTGCGCTTGCGAGGCAGGCACCGGAACCACTGAGCTAATCCTCCGGCCCGACAATTTAACTCCTTTTTAGTCCTATCCTCCTCCCCTCCCCTCCCTCCATTTCTTGACCTCCTTCTTCTTTGAAAATTATTTTACAACTTTAATAATCAGAAAAATCAAAGGATCAATATTATGTAATATGGGACCAGAGGGTTAGCTCAGTGGTTCCGGCGCCGGCCTCGCAAGCGCAAGGTCCTGAGTTCGATCCCCGGTAACCACATATAATGCTGGGCGTGGAGACTCACACCCACCAACAATCAACACCGCATACCACAATGCCAGACGTGGTGGCTCATGCCTGTAATCCCAGCACTCGGGAGGCAGAGACAGGAGGATTGCTGAGTTCGCGGCGGCTTGCCTGGGGGCACCATAGTGAGCTCAGGGCCAGCCTGAACTACAAAGCGAGACCCTGTCTCAAAAAGCAAAAAAAAAAAAAAAATTATGTAATGTGGAAATCATATGCGATTTCAATTTTAAATTCCATAAATAAAGCTTTATGGGGACACATAATTTTTAGTTTAGATATTGTCTGTGATTACTTTGGGGCTATAATGCTGGACTTGAATATTTATTCCAGAGACCAGATAACCATCAAAACTTAAAATTCTGTTGGCCCTACATATCTCTGAGTTTTGCATATATAGATAACAAAATACAAACTAAAAACCTCCTAAAAATTTTATGTCAGTGTTTTTGATAGTTAAGCTTGATTGTCAACTTTACTGGATTATGAGACTCAGGAAAGGTGACTGAATTATGGATTAAGCCACTGATGTTCATATCTGAATATGCTGGGAGGAAGTGGGGTCCAGTTGGAGATGGTCACTGGAGATGTGCCTGAAGAGGATGTATTTCTTATTGGTGATCTTTGCCTGGGCTCTGGTTTCCAGTTCCAATGAGAAGGACTGAACCTTCTGCAGCTGTGAGCCAAACTAAACCTTTCCTCTCTTAACGTTGTAAATGTTGTGTAATTTGTTCCAGGAACAAGAAGGCTGATCAATTTAGGGCTGATCATGTACAGACTTTTTTTCTGTCATCATTCCCTAAAGAATAAAGCAATGTTTACATAGAAATTATACTATATTAGATATTATAGGTAACCTAGAGATGATTTAATGTATGAGAGGACATGCATAGGTTATATGTAAATATGATACCACTTTTACTAGGAACTTGTGCATCTGTGGATTTCAGTTTTTACAGAGGGTCCTAGAACCAGTCTCCCTTAACTGTTGAGGAATGACTTTCTTTAAGAGCCAGCCCTTCACAAAAAAGCTCTCCAAATCGTGTCCTAGCACAGGCAGCTAACCTATGAGTCATGAAAAGAGCAAATCCGTGTTTAAAAGATAGAAGGTAAGGGTGATCCATTACATATCACTTGATAATCATTTTAGATAACTTTTTTATTTGATGTAATTTTTAATATGAAGGCCAAACCAAACATTTTTTGGGGGAAAAAAAACAAGAACAAAAAACCCCCAAAACATTGACACTTGAAACCCAAATGCCTTTCTTCACATGCATAGCTACAATTTTTTCTAGTATTTTTAAACTAACAATTTAGAAAGAAAACAATTAGTAGGACCCAAACTATCCAATAAACTATCTAAAATGCTATAGATTTCCATTGAATTAACTCCTAAACTCTGATTTTATGAATATCATGTTCTCTAACAACCCAAGATTTTGAAAATATCTGAAAATAGATTCAAATGCTCACCACTTCTTTGCATACTGGTAACAGAACAGAACTGCTGTGAGGTGAATCAGGAAAGAACTGCAATGTCAGTTTGTTCTCTGAGTACTGCTCCGGTTAACTGACTTCCTGCATGGGAGACACAGCTGTAACCCAACCACAGAAGTGTGCCGTTCCCAGACTCTGACAAGAGCTGGGCCCCACATGTCTGAGAAAACCCAGGCCTCTATCTTCCCACTTAACTTGTCTTGAACCATAGCAGCCAACTTCCTACAAGGTACATACATACTGGCAAAATCTCTGAGTAAAGAGAGAAAAGACTCAAGTTGTCTCCTGCAACCTAGGCATCTTCTCCACACATGAAGAGTATAGTAATATTCAACATGTCTTCCTTCCACATAGTGCATGTCAGCAACATAACAAGTACTGTTCTGGGGACAAAGAAGTATACAAAATTAAGTCTTTGCTCTCAAAGAAAAAGAAAATTCTTCAATGAGAAGAGATAACAAACACAAACAATTGAATACTGAAGACCGTATGGTGATAAGTCCTATGAAAGAAATGAAGCAAGGCAAACAGTCGGTGTATGACTCATGGTAACGAGGAAAAGCTTTATGAGTAAAGGAGCAACAGACTAGAGGAACAAGAAGAGCGTCCATGTAAGTAGCAGCAGAAAGTGTCTCGGAAGGAGAGGGAACAGCATGTGAAAAGTTCCTGAGGCAGAAGCACTCTTAGCATGTTGAAGACCCACAAAGAGGTAAAATGGCTGCAACAGAGTGAGGAAGACAGAGAAGTCATAAGGCCACGTCATGTAGGACTTTCTTGAATATTTGCAGTACATTGGATTATGAGATGAGTGACCACTGGAGAGATTGGATACAGGAGTGGCAATTTTTTATTTTAAGTGATACTTTTATTTAAATAATGCTCTTATTTAAGTTTTAAAAGGATCTTCTGGCTTCCTTGTTGAGAATAGGCTGGAAGAAGGCAAGGGAGAGAGCAGTGAGACCAGTCAGAAGGCAAGGGCAATGGCAGAGATGAAAGTTCACGGCATGGTGAAGGCGGAAGTGCTAACGCTACACAGAGAATGTGCATGCTTGAGGATAGAACAATACATAATGTATAGTGTATTTTTTTTTATCTAAGAAGGGCAGAGTGTGAGAAAAGAAGCATCAAAGAGTCTCAGATGGGCACTTCTGACACCTTTTCTGGTTTTTCTGTTCATTTTTTGTGCTAAGAATCAAACTCCAGACCTTGAGCTTGCAAGGCAGTCACTGCACTGAGCTAAATCCCTGGCCCTCTGCTGTACTTTCTAACACACTTAGCTTTCAGGATTGGATTGAGGATTATTGCCACAGGAGTAGCCAACCTCATAAGGCAGCAAATTTTATACTAAAAATACTATTTCTTTACTAATTCTCAAATGTCTCTCTAGCCTGGACTTGTGCCCTAAATTACAGACTTCTATATTTAAATATATTCTCACAATATCTTTACAGATGTCCAATAGACATTACCAGCTCAACAAGTTTAAAACAAGCCCTAATTTTTTCTCCCCAAAATCATGTTTTTCTCAAAGCCTTCCTCATTCTGGGACATGGCAATTCCTTTCTGTCTTTTCCCAGGAGATTGGTATACCATAAAACAAATAAATGGTATAGTTAAGTGCTGGGCATGGCGGCTGATGCCTGTAACACCAGCACTTGGGGAGGCAGAGGCAGGAGGATTGCTGAGTTTGAGGCTTGCCCAGGCTACATAGTGAGCTCAGGGCCAGCCTGAACTACAAAGCAAGACCCTGTCTAAATACATACATACATACTATAATTATATGTCAAAGGCCACTTTACCTTCACTGTAAAATGCATCCACTGTTCTGATACAGTGTTAAATGGAAATGTCAAGTCAATAAACTGAATACTTTATAAGACCTTCGAAATGGCACAAGAAGAGATGCAATCAGAAAGGACAAACTCATATCCAGATAGAATGAATATCAATTATTTTTTTTGGGGGGGTGATTCAATCACATTTATTGTACACTTTGTTTCTATTATTACATTATAATATACAATAAAATAATTATGCAACTCACCATATGGGAGAACCTATGGGAGCCTTGAGACCGTTTTCCTCCAGCTAGACACTCCCATCTGAGGGTGATGGCAGACAGTGACAGTCAAAGTAGATCGCTTTGTCCAGTCTATTCTGTAACCATTTTGATTGCTATTAACATCAAAACTGTACCTCACAAACACAAAATGTTGGAACTACAAGCAAACTTTACAATGCTTTTGTGGAAATCTTGGGATATTGCATTTGACATTAATCCAGAATGTGCATGGAGATTTGAAACATCCCCAAAATATTTAAGTTTGAATTTTTATTGGTGCATTATGTGTACACATCATGATCACACACAATATTGAGAATTTGTACCAGTATATAACACAATTTAATTCTCATTTTTTCCCATTCCCCCACCTACCCTATAACCCCCCACTCCTATATACATAAACTTTGTTTCCCGTTTTTTATTATCATCATATTGTTTCTTCCCCTTGTTACTTACCCCTACATCCCATTTCCCTTGTGAAATAGAAAATATTGCTTATCAATTTTGACAAAGATGAATCATTGTTTCTTCTAGGAGAGAAGAGGTTCCACGTATCCATTTCTAGTAACCTGGTAATAACATGACCAATAATCAGTGATATTATGTTGCTATCTTGTTTCCTCAAGGTAAGTGCTATCAGTGTCCATCTCTGCCACTATTAGGAAGGATGTCACAAAGGACTGCACCTAGAAGAGCCTTCATGAGAGGAATCCTCTGACTGTGGCTCCATTTTTGCCCCGTCTTGTCATGATGGGCACTCACGAGCTCCTTGCTTTCTGCTCACTAAAGTTCTCGGGTGGCTGAGATGGGATGCTGACTTATTTAGTAGATAACTTACTTTGCCTACCAGTTCAGTTCTTCCTCTTCAAAGATATAAGCATGGCCGGGCGTGGTGGCTCATGCCTGTCATCCCAGCACTCGGGAGGCAGAGGCAGGAGGATTGCTGAGTTCGAGGCTTGCCTGGGCTACATAGTGAGCTCAGGGCCAGCCTGAACTACAAAGCGAGACCCTGTCTCAAAAAAACAAAAACAAAAACAAAAAAAACAAAGATACAAGCATGTTGCTTTCAATTCCATGTGGGTCCCTGCTAAACATTTTTTTCTCTGGTCTTTCAGTCTTTTTTCTTCTAAGATCCTCAACACCAGACATCCATCTCTCTGGGGTATCTCTAGGGTCTCTTGCTGTTGTATACCACACGCACTGCTCTAGCAATCTTTGGCTGTCACCTATGACTTCATAGAGCCTTTGAGAGTCACAGATGACAGCCAAGAACAAAGCATTCCTACAACAGAGGTAATAACGTGAAAGTCTGAGTTACCTGTTTATGTAAAAGTACTCCTAACATTTGGGCCTCCTTGGATCCAAGTTGGAAGGTACAGTTTTCATTATCTGATGAATTGCCTGACTTCATGACTTGGGGGATTTGATCACTGCTATCTCATGATTAGTACTTTTTAAATTTTCATTTTCGCTTATTAGTACATGTGCATAGTATATGAGTTTATATTTCTTGTGTGGAGTTGGTACATGTGCATAAAACATCTTAATTCCTTTTTCATCCCATTTCCCTCCTCTTTCTCCACCGCCACTCATCTCTTGATCCTTTTCCTTTTTTTGCATGTTTGCAATATATGTTTACATACCCCGTATGAAGTTGTACATGTTTATAACACAGCCAATTCCTTTTTCATCCCCTAGCCCTTCCCTTTTCTCCTCCTTCCCTCTAATTCTTGAGCCCCTTCCCCTCTGAAAAAGATTTATCTCCCTACATCCTATCATCTCTTTTATTTCATTTCTTATTTTTATTTTTTCCTTGTTAGACACAAAAAATTCTTTTTATCCTGTTACTCATGTAAGAGAAACCATGTGATATTTGCACTTGTGAGCCTGATTTATTTTGCATAACATCATATACTCAAGGTGCATCCATTTTCCTACAAATGGCTCAAGTTTATCTCTTTTGTTTTGTTTTGTTTTGTTTTTGCGACAGGGTCTCACTTTGTAGTTCAGGCTGGCCCTGAGCTCACTATGTAGCCCAAGCAAGCCTGGAACTCAGCATTCTCCTGCCCCTGCCTCCCGAGTGCTGGGATTACAGGCGTGAGCCACCATGCCCGGCACTGTGGTATGTGGTATTGATTGCTGGTGGGCATGAGTCACCACACCCAGCATTGTATGTGGCTACCAGGATTGAAAGGACCTTGCACTTGCAAGGCAGGCACCAGAACCACTGAGCTAAATCTCCAGCCCTAAGTTTGTCTTCCTTTAAGACAGAGTAGTACTTCATTGTGTGTAAAAAACCACATTTTTATTATTCATATGTTCATAGATATATGGGCCGCTTCCAAGGTTTACCCATTAATAAATTATTTTGTGATCATAGGTACGTATGCATCTCTGCAATGTGGTCTCAGTAACTTTTTGGAAAGATACTCAGAAGGGGAATAACCAGATCAAATGGAATTTCTAGTTTTAATGTTTTGAGGAATCTCCATACTGATTTCCATAATGATGTAGATCGCCCCCCCGACCTGTCTAGCATTGTTATTTGATTTCCTGATGAGAGCTCTACCCTTATGCCCCATGCTCAGCAGCTCAATCTATACAGTACTGTGCTAAATTCTGCTCTGCAAATGATAGTCAGTTCTCTGACATAGATGGCATGGCATTGCTCCGGAGGCCCTGAATCTGCTTTGACCCTTCTTCTGGGCTCTGTTTGGGTTTACGCAGCACAGATAGCTTCATAGTCATCTTTGGCAACACAGTCTGACCAGTCATACACTCCGAGCCTGGCAGCCTCTGAGTCGCTCAGTAGTCATGTTGGAGAAGTAGTTCTTACTACGATACACACTGTCTCCAGAGTCAGGAGGAGCCTGTTCCTAGCAGGATGCACAGTGTTCTTTCTGAGCTCAGACTATGATTTTTTACCTTATCTTAGGTGTGATATCATAGAACAATTTGAGCTATTGGAAACTTGACTGATGTAGTGCATATCTGAATTTTCATCATCATTATTATTTTAATCATTATTGTACTCTTACTTAGGATTGAACCTAGGGTCTTTGCACTGAGTTACAACCCTAGGCTTTTTTTTTTTCCTTGAAATAGGCTGGATCTGGACTCATGGTCCTCCTGCTTCAGCCTCCCACAGTGCTTGGCTTCAGGTATGTGCCACCGTGACTATGAATGTCTGATGGATGCTGCCCCCCCCACTTCTGGCATCCATATAACTTTATTACAATATCCAAACTGCCTGCTGCTTCCACGTTCTATGCTCAGTCAGTATAAGACCTGAACAGTGCTCTGTGAAATGTGCAGAAGATCCAAGCCCTGATAACTGTACTGTAACAGAAAACTGGACTAATCTTGAAAAAGTAGATGTGTGCTGCTCCCCAGCCCAAATAAAAGCAAACTGACAGGCGTAGGGGCGAACTCCCATAGTTTCAGCAATCTGAGCCTGAGGCAGGAGGATCCCCACAAGTTCAAGGCCAGCTGGGGCTACATGGTCAGTTCAAGGCCAGCCTGAACTACAAAGTGACACCTTAACTCAAATGAATAAATAAATGTTTAAAAAACAAATACAGGAAACTTTTTTTTTCTCTTTTTTGATGCTGGATGAAGAAAAATATTTTACCAGATTACTAGCATGGCCCAATAGAAATCCTTTATTTCACAGATGAAGAAACTGAACCTCCAGAGGGTTAGAAAACTTCAAGTATTGGCCTGTCTAGGAAATACACCTCAGGGTCGGAGACACCTGGCCAAGCATAAAGTGACCTGAGATCATCAGAGAGAAAGGGGAGGGGGTAAAGGAAAACTGATTGTATTTGTTGTTCAGGAAAATTACAGAACCGAATGTGAAAGTGGTTGGTAAGTCATCTAGTTCAGCTTTGATCTGGCAGAGAAGTCTTTCACCAGCAATGTTGAAATCTGGGCTGAGTTCGGTATAGTGGGGTGACAAAAACAGGTTTACAGGTTTGGGGACATAGTATGTTAGTTATTGCTGTGTGATAAGCCATTGCAAACCTTACTGAACAGTGATTTTAATTGTTTTTTCTTGAACTTATTGGGTTCACTGGGGGATTGTACCAAGTTGGGTTGGGATTGCCCCAGTTTGCTTGCAGTCATCTGTGGTCAGCAGTCAGCCAGTTTGGAGACTTAGCTTGCTGATCTAATCTACAAACTCGGCTGGGCTGGCCATTCTCCATGTGTCTATCTTCTAGCTCAAGTGTGTTCTCATGGTAAAATCAGAGAAATAAGAGCACCATAAGGGGAACAAGGATAATCTACTTGTTTCTAGTACATTAACAAATGGACCACAGACCAAATCAAGCATATGGAGGAGTCCAAATCAGAGTATTGAGCAGAGGGCCTGGCCACAAGGACAGGAGTGCAGAACCAACTCCAGCGACCTATGACATGTAACCAGAGCCAAGTCCCTACCATTGTGTCTATCTGATAAATCACTTTCCTGAGCCTTAAATTCCCTAACAACAAAGCAGACAATGATAACTTCTCTCTAAGGTTTTTTTTTTATAAATTGAATTCTTTATTGGTACAATTTATATACATATCAAAATCATGTATAACATTGGGGAATTTGTACTAGTATATGACACAAGTTAATTCTCATTTTTACCTATATCCCTACCCACCCACCCCTCCTCACCCCCTTTATACATGCTCTTTTATTTTCTTTCTGTATCATATTTATTCCTTCCCCTCATCACATTCTCTAAGGTTTTTATGTAGATCAGTTATGATTTATAGAAAGCAAATACTACAGTGCTTGAAATACAAGAGACTTTTTTTTTTTTGAGACAGGGTCTCACTTTGTAGTTCAGGCTGGCTCTGAGCTCACTATGTAGCTCAGACAAGCCTTGAACTCAGCAATCCTCCTACCTCTGCCTCCTGAGTGCTGGGAGTACAGGTGTGAGCCACCATGCCCAGCACTGTGGGGTGTGGTACTGATTGCTGGTGGGCGTGAGTCACCACACCCTATATCATATCATTGTATACTGTTACCTGGATCAAACCAGGGACCTTGCGCTTGCTAGGCAGGTGGCAGAACCGCTGAGCTAAATCTCCAACCCCAAAATATGAGAGACTTTTTAAAAAGTGACGTAGCTGATTATGAGAAGGATGCCTGACCTTCTGACACCTGTGGCATAGGGTGTTTGGGGGTGAGGGGTGGGACGTGACCTGAGGGCTGCAGCTTTTCCGTGAACGCCGGTCTAGGAGGGTCCAGGAGGCTGACTTTCTGAGGACCCACACTGACCGCAGCTAGAGGCCTGGCAGGACTTCAGGGCTGCAGTTACGATGGCGCAATATTCTCTAGTGCCCCATCTCATTCTGACTCAGCTACCAGTCGAAGAGGGCAAAGCTCTGCACTCTTTCTGAACTAGGGAAGATGAGCATTGGTCAAACCAGATTAGTGTTCAAAATGTAGCTGGCCATTTACTAGCTGTGGTTTTTTTTTTTTTTTTTTTTTTTTTTTTGCTTTTTGGAGACAGGGTCTTACTTCGTAGTTCAGGCTGGCCCTGAGCTCACTATGGTGCCCAGGCAAGCCGCCGCGAACTCAGCAATCCTCCTGTCTCTGCCTCCCGAGTGCTGGGATTACAGGCGTGAGCCACCACGCCCAGCATTATATGTGGTAACCGGGGATCGAACTCAGGTCTTTGCGCTTGCGAGGCAGGCGCCGGAACCACTGAGCTAACCCTCCG
>PVIC010034988.1:0-19294 GCA_004025085.1 Thryonomys swinderianus | reverse complement strand
CTGGGGATTGAGGCCAGGACCTGGTACATGCTGGATAAATTCTACACCACAGAGATGTACTGTCAACCCTCCATGAGCATTTGCCTTTCCTGAAACCTGTATCATTTATAATTTATTCTCAATTATATAAACTAATTTGATTGGATTTATGCTACTTACAATAATCTTAAGACACTAATTACTCAAAACATATATAACCTATTTTTTGTTATTTCTAATGAGTTGGAATTATAGTAGACGGCAGCATTTAATTGTGGATAATCACTGCTCTTTATCTATGCAGTTCTGGAGCCACAGAACAGAAAATATTTTTCTATGGAAGACTAAGAACCATCTTGGGAGGGGAGGAGGTCAGAGAGCCAAATAAGGACCTTTAAAAACTCTATTTAGTTTAGGGTCTTTAAAATATCTCTTAAGGATAAATTTAAAATGTTGATGCTGCCTGCTTTTAAAATTAAGTTTAGAGAACATAAGTCAAACCACTTTGAAACACTGACTTTATGAGTTATGAATATGAGTGCTTTGCAGGGGTAGAGGACAGACATAAGGGAGCCACAGAGATAAGGGAAGATAAGCTAAAAGAAAATGAGAGTGAGTAAAAGATATATTAGAATAAAAATGAGGCAAAGACAAGAGGGTGAGAGTAAACTATGAGTACAGAGAGACATAATGAGCAGAGAGATGGCATAAAGGAAAAATAAGAATAAGCTAAAGAAGGGGGAAAATCGCAGCAGAGGAGCTAGAGGAAAAGTGGTGACAAGGCATGTGAAGGGTTAGGGAGGCAGCCAGTCAGGTTAGTGGGCACTGCCAGGTTTCTGCTGGGTGCAGGGGCAGGGACAAGGCTGTCTACTACAGCACTCACTGCCCATGTGGCTTTGCTAACGCAGCTGTCTCCCCAATGCCCACAGAACTCCCACTGCTCCAGACCTCAAATGTTAGTAGCTCTGCTCAAAAAGTGGGACTAAAATAACTCATCAAAGGAGCTTTTCCTAAATAACATTCCTTAGAAGACTAGTCAACACAGATTTTCTTTTATTTTTTTTGAGACAGGGTCTCGCTTTGTAGTTCAGGCTAGCCCTGAGCTCACTATGTAGCCCAGGCTAGCCTCAAACTCAGCAATCCTCCGGTCTCTGCCTCCCGAGTGCTGGGATTACAAGCGTGAGCCACCACGCCTGGCACTGTGGTGTATGGTATTGATTTTTGGTGGGCCTGAGTCTCCATGCCCAGCATTGTATGTGGTTTCCGGGGATCAAACTCAGGACCTTGCGCTTGTGAGGCAGGTACCGGAACCACTGAGCTAATCCTCCAGCCCTAGATTTCCATATTTTGAAAATAGTTTCTCAAATAAATTTGTGAAAGGCTAGTTTAATCAATGTTTAATAGATTCCTTTGCTTCAATACTTCTTAGAGCTTTTGACATGAATTTTTAGGGGAGTGCTATATTAAATATAGAGATTTCCAAACTTAATATGTTCACAAAATTCATTTTTTAAAAAGAATCACAGGAGAGCAACTCTGGAAGAGGGTATTATTCTCTGAGCTTTATAACTTCTGAGCTGTATAACCAGTGGCTGTAACTACAACACTTCAAAGGCCAGAAAGTGAGGGGGGAAAAAGCCAAGTCTGGCTTGAAACCTAGATGTTTCCTATTCCTACAACTGGCATTGGTACTTCCTTATCTTCCTTTATGTATTGGTCCATTTTGTTATTATAACAAAGTATCTGAGGCTGGTTACTATATAAAGAAGCTTTTAGCTCACAGTGTCAAAGGCCCAAGTCTAAACAGTTGGGGTTTGGTTCTGGTGAGGGGCCCTTTGCGGATGGCACCAGTGGGAGCTTGTGTGAGAGGAAAAGACAAGAGAGGAAGCCAGAAAGCAGAAGGTGCCAGGCTCATACAGCAACCCAGTCTCACATAACCAACCGGGGGTCTGCTTGGAATTACTGAATCCATTCGAAGGGTGACACTCCCAACACTGTACACTTGGCCCTAGCTCGTAAAGATCCTACAATCTTTCTTTTTTTTTTTTCTTTTTTTGAGACAGGGTCTCGCTTTGTAGTTCAGCTGGCCCTCAGCTCACTATGTAGCCCAGGCAAGCCTCAAACTCAGCAATCCTCCTGTCTCTGCCTCCCAAGTGCTGGGATTACAGGCATGAGCCACCACACCCAGCACTGTGGTATGTGGTATTGATTGCTGGTAAGCATGAGTCTCCACGCCCAGCATTGCATGTGGTTCCTGGGGATCGAACTCAGGACATTGTGCCTGCAAGGCAGGCGCTGGAACCACTGAGCTAATCCTCCGGCCCTCCTACAATCTCTTAATACTGCCACCCTGGAATCCTGGCTTCTACTACATGAATGCTTAGAGTACAAACTACACCCAACCATAGCACTTTATATTTATATTACTTGAAATGCTTTTAAAAAGTTCAAAATTTATATTTTTACATTTAATGTTCTGTATAATTCCAACCTTTCCAATATACTTATCATTAATTTTGTATTAAACATTATTCTTATTTCCTTTACTGGTAAGCCTCTTCTCCCATGATGATGATTACAAAAGTGAATGTTGACTTCTCCCAATATTCACAATGCCAAATTTACTGCCATACCTACAGGGCTCTGGATGCCTATTCCATGTGAGGATATAGCTAAATTCTGCCCAGTGAATATCAGCATAAGCAATCTCTGTCATTTCATTCTCATTTGCTTAAAAAGAACACTGTGCCAGGGGCCGGAGATTTAGCACCTGCCTCACAAGCGCAAGGCCCTGTGTTTGATCCCGGCAACCACATACAATGCTGGGCGTGCTGACTCACGCCCACCAGCAATCAATACCACATACCACAGTGCTGGGCATGGTGGCTCATGCCTGTAATCCCAGCACTCAGGAGGCAGAGGCAGGAGGATGACTGAGTTCAAGGCTTGCCTGGGCTACATAGTGAGCTCAGGGCCAGCCTGAACTACAAAGCAAGACCCTGTCTCAAAAAAACAAACAAACAAAAAACCAGGAACACTGCTTGGTTTAGCTCTCTTTTCTTCTATCACTGAGCTGACACAAGTGTGCCAATTCAATTTTTGCCCACATAGATGATGAAAATGTCCTAGGGATGAAAGGAAACAAGGACAGAAGGTATTGGAATGATGGCCTGGAACAGAACTCTTCCACCTTGAGACTATTACACAGAAGAGAAATTAACTTCTAACTTTAACGAAAGCACTGTGATTGAGATTAATAGAGAAATTTAACAGTTTTCCTCACTAAAATTTTGGCTAATAACGAATCTTTATATTTGAAGTTTCTATTATGATGAACATAATATGTCCATGTATGTCACACAATGCTCACATATACATTGTTTTCAAACTTTTTCAATTTCATTTTTTTTTGAGACAGTGTCTCGCTTTGTAGTTCAGGCTGGCCCTGAGCTCACTAGGTACCCCAGGCAAACTTTAAACTCAGCAATCCTCCTGCCTCTGCCTCCTGAGTGCTGGGATTACAGGCGTGAGCCACCATGCCTGGCACTGTGGTATGTGGTATTGATTGCTGGTGACTCACGCCCAGCATTGCTGTATGTGGTTACCAGGGATCAAACCAAGGACCTTCCACTTGCTAGGCAGGTGCTAGAACCACTGAGCTAAATCTCCAGTCCATCAAACTTTTTCATTTTGACTTCTTTCCTTTTTGTTATGTAAGTAGTTATCATTTACTAGAATTCTAATCTCAACACTAAAAACTATGATAATCATAATTATCAGCAAACTTTTTTGTTGACTCTTAAGTAGTGCTACCCCATAAGCAGTCTAAAGTAGGTTTCTTTCATTAGAATTTTGGTGTAACCACCAGTAAACTTCCAAAAACAGTGTTTTTCCCCAAATTCCTCATGATATGATTAAGAGTAATGGCAGGAATATATCTCCAAGCACTTTACTATGACAAAAATGTGCAAATATATCTATTATTCAAAGTAAGTATTGCATTTTCTACAAGGATGATACAGACCGATTTAATAGTAGTCATATTAAAGGCGATTTTATGGCAAAACATTCTGTTAAATGGTCAAAAAGCAAGTATTTGTATATAGCTACTGAAATATGTATTTATGAATATATCTTTGGTAAAGAGCCAAACAAAATAAAGTATGACTCACTGTCAGTAAACATTTCCTAAATGTCCTTCCATTATTATGGGAGAATTACTGTGTGGCTTTAATAATGTATATAAAATGAATTACTATTTACATTTTTCTCAAAGGCATTAAAAACAACCATCTATTTAGAAAGATCTTTAAGTCTAACAAATTAATTACTTTTTTTGTCAATAAGTTGAGGACCTACTTGTGAATAACTAACATAGAAAGATTTTATTATCTATGTTTCTTGTGGTTGTAATTCCAGCAATTGCTACCAGTTTGAAGCATAAAGAATGTTTTACTATACCATTTACTTTAGGGTTACAGCAAGAGCTATTAGTTAATGCTTTTTTTCTACCCTTGAAATACCTCAAAGTTCATCTCTGAGATCACAAGTGAAAGACTTGCAATCTACTTCAGAGTAGTAATATTGGAAGGAATCTTAGAGATCACAATGATGCCTTCATTTTACAGATGAAAACTTTGAAAAACTATTTAAATTAAAGGATGCTTCTTGAAAAGCAAAAAAATCTTCCATGGAATTTTAAGTATTGTACAAATCCACTTGGTAACTTTTAACACCTCTCTAAAGTCTAACTATCATTTTTCCACTTCATACAGAAAAAAAAAAACCTAATGTATAAGCAAGCTAAGCAGTTCTCTTATTATCTCTGTGAATCAGTGTCAGAGCTGGGAATGGAAGCCAAAACTTTGACTGCTGAACATCCTCACAGATGTAGGCTGATCTCATTCGGAATGGATCCTGGCTGGGGGCGAGGAGAAGCCATGTTTGGGAAGTCCCTTCATGGAGTACGGTGTTTCACAAGCACAGCACTTGCTGACAATGCAAACTGCTTGCTTAAATAAGTTCTGATGATGTGATCTTTAGGAAACAAAACACCACAACACATCAGCCTTATCTTCTTCTAAGATACTGTTCTTGAACCCTAGAAATTGAAAATGTGCTTTTAATCTAGTCCGACCTCAAATACCTAGGAAATGCATGCAATTCTGTTTATTTCTTTACACAAGTGGCTTGTGAATCCTTCAGGTTCCCACTCAATACTTCAAATGAGACTATTTATCTAGGTCCTTTCTTGATTTAGAAATGTATTTTCTGTTCAGTTATCAACAATGGAACGTTAAGTAGTGATCCTAAGTGAAACAAAGGAAAAGTTCCTGGCGATTCTCAATAAATGTCTTTTATCTTCATCAACCCATCAATGATGATAAACTTATAAGACAACCCTCTCAAGACACACACACACACACACACACACGCACGCACGCACGCACCACCTAAGCTGTCCAGCGCCTCTGACGCTGCATTTGTATAAGATCCATCCCCACGGGTCACGGCCCGCTATTTCCTGATGACTACATTCAGCGCGGTGAGATGTTCAAACCATTACCGCATCCCCAGCCCTGTGAACCCTGCCCAGTGAGCTCACGCGGCGACCTGGGTTGAGCTCTTATTGCTGGGAAGCGACAGGCTCAATCACGAACCCGAGAACCGTTTCCCAGTTACCCCGCCGGCCCGAGGGGGTGCCGCCTGGCCCGGGCAGGGAAGGGGGCGCTTCCAGGCGGGGTGGGTCGGCTGCGCGCGGCCGGGCCAGCCGAGTTGGCGAGAAGGAAGGCGCCGCGTCCTGAGGGGATGAAGTCGCAGGAGGCGGGGGAGCAGGGACGCAGCGCAGCGGCAGGGCAAGCCGTTTCAGGCGGGAAAGGCGAGACGCGAAGGGGGCGCAGGAAATGGGCGCCAAAGAAAGAAGTGAGAAATCGCGGAGGAGGAAGTCGTCCCTGGAAGAGGAGGGGCGAAGGGGAAGCGAGAACGAGTGTTTGCACTTTCGAGAGGGAAGGGCCGAGCCCCTCCCGCCCAGCGGGGGCGACGCGGTCTGCGCGGCGGCCCTACCTGAACCGCTCCTGCCCCGCCGTGTCCCACAGCTGCAGCTTGATCCTCTTGCCCGGCTCGATCTCCAGCAGGCGGGAGAAGAAGTCCACGCCGACCGTGGGGTCGCAGGCGGGGGAGCGCAGCCCCGGGAAGCGGCCCTGGGTGAAGCGGTGCAGCAGGCACGACTTGCCCACGGTGGAGTCCCCGATCACGATGAGGCGGAACTGGTAGATCCAGATGGTCTCCATCGCTCACGTGCCCCGCACTCCGGGCCGCCCCACCCGCCCTCCGCGGGGCAAGTTTGGCGGAGGGAACTGTCCCTTCAGCACCTCCAGGGCGCCCGCCCGCCGCCTTCCAGCATATTCCTGCGGCTGCGGCCGCCGCCTGCGCCCCGCCCTCTCGGGGAGGGGCGGGGCCCGGTCGGGTTGGGGGCGGGGCGGGGCCCGCGCGGCGCCCCGGCCGGGAACAGGCCTGCGAAGCACGAACTCCCGCCCCCCAATACTGTAAATCACCCTATCCTACAGTTCACTGGATGCTGGTGGGAAAAGGGGTGTGGTGAAGGGACGTGACAGCAGCAGGAACCAATGAAAACGAATCAAGGTCTCAACTCTAGGAAATCAGCCAATGAAAAGTGAGAGCCATTTCCTCACGGGCGTGCTGGCGGGTTTGTCAGATTAGGACACTGATTTGGGGTAGGAACAGTATGTAGCTATAAACCAACAGCAGAAACTGAGGCAGTACATATCACGTGGAGGTGTAAATTTCCTATGATGAATGTTATCATTATGTGTATCTAAAATGTAACATTGTTTTTGTTTAAAAAAAAATGAAATTGAGGGCTCTAGCCCAAGAAAAGGTTTGAATAAGAAGTGAGGAGCACAGCTTGTTTAGGTAATGCTGAATAGAAGAAAAGGTGTGGGGATTTTCATAAAGCCCTTGGCCTCAGGTGGAATGTAACAAGGACACTATGGTAGTTTAGACACCACCTTTAATTTGATTGATATAGAATAAAAGCCTCATCTGTTTGGACTCCTCCTTTGGCACTTCTAGTCCATTTCTAAATTTTGTTTGTGAAGATGGTCTCACAGTTTGCTCAGGCTGGCCTCCAACCCCTGTGATCAAGTGATCCTCCCACCTCACCCTCCTGAGTACTGGGACTTCAGGTGAAGCCTATCACACCCAGCAGCCTCCTTTCTTTCACCTCGCCAACACATTACAGATTCATGGCTTTTTCTTAACACCCCATTGTCACTGTTTTTGTTCTATTTTTATCACTTTAGATCGCACTGCTCAATAGCCTTTGTATTAGTTTCCTAAATTTGCCATAGCAAAGTATGAAACAAAAACACAAAAGTGGGCTACAATTACAGAAATTTAGTTTTACTCTTAGAGCCTCTAAGTCTAAAATATGTCAACAGGGTTGGTTTCTTCTGAGGGTGGTGGGGGAGAATGTGTTCCACGCATCACGCTTAGCTTCTGGAGTTTGGTTGGCTGTCTTGCTGTTCCTTGGCTTGTACGATATTGCTCCAGTCTTCTGCCTCAAGACAGGCTGTAGGCCTGTCTCTACACAGGCCTTGTTCTGGGCATGTCTCTGTGTGTCCACATCTCCACTTCTTATAAGGTTATCAGTCACATCAGGTTAGATCCACCTGTGTACTGCAACTTAACTCTATATATCTGTAGAGACTATTTCCAATTAAGATGATGTTTTGAGGGGTTAGGAGTTAAACATATCTTTTCTGGGGAAGACCCAAATCAACCTGTAATAGCCTATTTACACTGCTTCTAAAATTACTTTATTAATCATCTCTCATGACTACAAATTTTTTTGCTCTAAAGGTAAAGTCTACAAAACTAATTGTGTCAGCAGCAACCAATTATGATACCTATGTTCTATCTAGTCAGGCGATTCTTCTTCATGTTACACTTTTTTCTTAATTTTTTCCCCATGCTGTTCTTTACTTTCCTTTTACCTCTCTTACTCCATTTGGTTAGAAAATTTGTGCAGAAGAAGCAGAGCAAATATTATCTCCCCTTTGTACTCTATTTGAACCATGTGTAGCCCTAAGATGATAGATTTCTCCCTCATCTGTAACAGTTAAGTGAAGGGCATTCTATACTCTTATGCTATGTCTTACATTCATATTTCTCATATTAAGTATGACTATTGGTTTAACTATTTCTCCTGTTAGATTGTAAATTCCTGAAAGCCAGGACTTACTCATTTTTTGTATTTTCCAATCATACATACAACTAGCACTTCTAAGATGCACTGAGTTGAAACAAATATGTTGACCATAATTATATGTTAGCTTGAAGCCCAATATGTGTGCAGGATGCACAGAACTCATTAGGTTCATGATGAACTAAAATTTGATCAATTTTATAGACAATGAAATCTGTCCCCATGAATAACCAATTTTATTTTTTTGAGACAAGGTCTCACTTTGAGGTTCAGGCTGGCCCTCAGCTCACTATGTAGCTCAGGGTTGCCTCAAACTCATGCCAGTCCTCCTGCCTTTATTTCCCATGAGCTGGGATTACAGGTGTGAGCCACTAGGGCTGGCAGTGACTCTAATTTTCATAAAATATATTTGTGCTTACATAGCCTTGGTTTAGAAAATAAAACAAGTAGGTAGGGCACTTTTTCTTTTTTTCTTAGTTTTCTTGAGACAGGGATTTGCTACACAGTCCAGGCTGGGCTTAAACTTATTGTATAACCTAGGCTGGCCTTGATCTTCCAGAAATCTTCCTGAAATCAATTTCCCAAGTATTGGGATTATAGGTATGTGCCACCACACCCATTTTAGTGTACATTTTAGAAAGGTAGGGCCAGGGATTTAGCTCTGTGGTTTGGGCATCTGCCTGACAAGGCCAAGGTCCGGAGATCCATCCTTGGTAACCATATACCACAATGTTGGGTGTGTTGACTCACACCCACCAGCAATCAGCACAGAGCACCACAATGCTGGGGGTGGTGGTTTACACTTGCAATCCCAGCACTCGGAGGGATTATCTTGCCCAGAGGCAAGAGAATAGCTGTGAGTTTGAGACTTGCGTGGGCTACATATTGAGCTCAGGGTCAGCCTAAAATACAAAGCAAGACCCTGTCTCAAAAAAAAAAAAGGTATTTAACTTTTTGCTCAAGAAATTCAGTTTTAATGGATTATTTTTTGTAAAAGAAAGTAAAAATATGGGAAGTGCTAGAAAGGAAGACAACATTTTTTTTTAATTAAAAAAAATCTTTTTTTAAGACAGGGTCTCATTATGTAATCTATGCTGGCCCTGTGCTCACTATGTAACCCAGGCAAGCCTTGAACTCACAGCAACCCTCCTGCCTCTGTCTCCTGAGTGCTGGGATTACAGGCATGAGCCATCATGCCTGGCACTGTGGTATGTGGTACTGATTACTGGTGTGTGTGAGTCATCACGCCCCGTATTGTTGTATGTGGTTTCCAGGGATCGAACCAGGGACCTTGTGCCTGCCAGGCAGGTGCTAGAACCACTGAGCTAAATCTCTGGCATACTTTATATTCTTAATGTGGGTGCTGATTTACAAGTGAGAAAACACCAAAGAGAATCTGCCCTTCTCTCAAGTCTTCATCAACCTTAGTAAATAAAAACATCTTCTCCTAGTTTGTCAGGACAATAATCTCAGTCTTGACACTGTTCTTTCTCATTTCTCCATCAGTAGTCCATCAGCAAATTCCTGAATAGGTTGAATAATCGAAACATATCCAGAATCTAACGACTTCTCTCAGTACCTTCACCTTTGTCACCAGGATCGAAGCTATCTATCATCTATACTCTTTTA
Source organism: Thryonomys swinderianus (assembly GCA_004025085.1). Lineage (NCBI taxonomy): Eukaryota > Metazoa > Chordata > Mammalia > Rodentia > Thryonomyidae > Thryonomys > Thryonomys swinderianus. The sequence goes on along the minus strand of PVIC010034988.1, from coordinate 9,459 downwards.
ATTGTAATAGTTTAAGTAGAACTTGTCCTGCTATTACACAACTGTTTTCAACCTAGCACTGATAATGAGCTTGTGAAAATGTAAGTCACATCATTCTTTGTTCAAAAACCTCTAATGGCTATTACTTCACAATGAAAGCTAAAGTCCTCATTACCATTTGGATTTCATTTTCTTTTCTTTTTTTTTTTTTTTGAGATAGGGTCTTGCTTTGTAGTTTGGACTGGCCTTGAGCTATGTAGCCCAGGCAAGACTGGAACTCAGCAATCCTTCTGCTTCTGCCTCCCCAGTGCTGGTATTACAAATGTGAGCCACCATGCCTGGCACTGTGGTATGTGGTGTGAGTCACCACACCTGGTGTTGTATGTGGTTACCGAGGATCAAACCAGGGACCTTGCACTTGTTAGGCAGGCACTGGAACTACTGAGCTAAATCTCTAGCCCACTGGGTTTCATTTTCTACCTTCCCTTTACTGTCTGCACAGCAACATATTGTCTTCCTTTGTGGCCCACAAATATGCCAGGAGGCTGCCAACTCAGGGCCTTTGCACTTGCTGTGCCCTCTAAAACAACTCTGTCCCTTGTTTCATAGCTTTCTCTCTCACCTCTTTCAGACTTCAATATCCCCATGAAGCCTTCCCTTCCTACTCCATGGAAAATTGTACTTCCCATTCTTTCTCTGCTTATTTATTTCCTTAGCATTTATCATCATGTAACAAAATATGTATTTTCTTCATTAACTGTTGTTTATTGTCTGTCTTCTCCAAGATAAAGTGAGCTATGAATGTAGGCGTATTATTTTAGTTTGTTTTAGTTATACCTAAATAACTTGCACAATATCTGGCTTACAGTAGACACCCAATAAATATTTGTTTTACTGCACAGCAAGAGAAATGACCAGAAGAGCCAAAAGACAACCAATATGGGAAAAAATTTTTACCAGCTGTTTCTCAGACAAAAGGCTTCTACATAGAGTATGTAAAGAGCTTAAAAAATCGGCTCCCACCAAATTTAAAGATCCAATTCAAAAATGGGCATCTGAAATGAACAGACACTTTTCAGAGGAAGAAGTAAAACCAGCTAAGAAACACATGAAGAAATGTTCAACACCACTGGTCATTCATTCAAGAGATGCAGATGAGGGCCGGAGGGTTAGCTCAGTGGTTCCAGCGCCTACCTCGCAAGCACAAAATCCTGAGTTCAATCCCTGGTAACCACATACAATGCTGGTCATGGAGACTCACACCTACCAACAATCAATACCACATACCACAGTGCCGGGCGAGGTGGCTCACACCTGTAATCCCAGCACTCGGGAGGCAGAGACAGGATTGCTGAGTTCAAGCTTGCCTGGGCTACATAGTGAGCTCAGAGCCAGCCTGAACTACAAAGCGAGACCCTGTCTCAAAAAAAAAAAAAAGAGATGCAGGTGAAAACAACACTGAGATTCCATCTCACTCCAGAAAGAATGGCTGCTATCATGAAAACAACCAACAACAAATGCTGGTGAGGGTGCAGGGAGAAAGGAACCTTTCTCCATTGTTGTTGAGAATGTAGACTGATGCAACCACTGTGAGATCTGTGTGAGATTTCTCAAAAACCTAGGATTAGAGATCCCATTTGACCGTGCTATTCCCCTGCTAGGTATGTACACAAAAGAATTAAAAGATTTGTACTACAGCGACATATGTGCACCCATGTTTATAGCAGCTCAGTATGTGATAGCCAAATCTTGGAAACAACTCAAATATCCACCAAATGGAGACTGGGAAAAGAAGATGTGGTCTTTTTATAAAATGGAGTATTACTCTGCCATAAAGAATGATAAAAATTTGAATCCTTTATACTCAACAGGACGTACCTTGAGGACATAGTCATAAGTGAAATAAATAGGAAATGTGTAAATACCATATCTTTTCTCTGGTATGAGGAACTGAAGGTATAAATGAGTTCTAAAATGTATGACAGGTATTGTAAAATAGTAATAAAATATTCAAAGGGAAAAGGGGGTAGGGAGTAAATAAAGAAAGGAAAGAAAAACTTTGCTGATTAAAAAGGAAACAAAGTTTATGTATATAGTATGGGGCTGTGGGGGGGCAGGGGAATCAGAAAAAATAAGAATTAAGTCGTGTCATATACTGGTACAAGTTCTCAATGTCAACTATGATCACAATGCATATATAAAATTTACCAATTCCCACCAACAATCAGTACCACATACCACAATGCCAGACATGGTGGCTCACGGCTCTAATCCCAGTACTCAGGAGACAGAAGCAGAAGGATTGCTGAGTTGGAGACTTGAGTGGGCTACATGGTGTGCTCAGGGCCAGCCTGAACTACAAAGTGAGACCCTGTCTTCAAAACAAAACAAAACAAAACAAAACAAAAAGCAAACAAAAAACAGGATAACAGGATGATTTTATAAAATTAGGAGTTAGGTTGAAACATACGTTCTTGTCATTCTCACTAATCTACAAAATTGCTGTAATTATTTTCAGAGTACAACAAGCCATCAGAAGTGAATCAGAAAACTGTATGGGAAACATAGGTTATTAAAGGCTTCTATAAAAATCTTTTCTGAAAAAAAAAAAAAGAAGTTAATCAAAAAAGCTGGGCATGCTGGCACACAGCTGTAATCCTAGCACTTAGGAGGCTGTGGCAAGAGGAATACCTAAAATCTGAGGCTGGTCTGGGCTACATAATCAGTTCAAAACAGCCTGAACTACTTAGCAAGACTGTGTCTCAAAAAAAACAACAAAAAAAAGTGAATCAGAAAGTATAATGTGAATGAGAAATCAATTTACACTTGAATGCAATTAGCTTTTTTGTTTTATTTTGTTTTTTGAGACAGGGTCTCACTTTGTAGTTCAGTCTGGCCCTGAGCTCACTACATAGCCTAGGCAAACCTCAAACACAGCAATCCTCCTGCCTCTGCCTCCTGAGTTCTGGGATTACAGGCATAAGCCACTGTGCCAGGTACTGTGGTATGTGGTATTGACTGCTGGTGGACATGAGTCATGTTACCTGGTATCATTGTATGTGGTTACTGGAGATCAAATCAGGAATGTTGTACTCTCTAGGCAGCTGCCAGAACCACTGAGCTAAATCTCAGGCCCAAGAATGCAATAAGTTCTTGAGTCTGTGTTGCCTTATTTTATTTTGTTTTTGGTGAGGGACATCTGGGTAGTGAAATTTTCTCTATATACTTTTCTATGTTTAAAAATTAAGACTGCACAGCCATTGCTTTAATGAAGTCTTTGTAATCTCTGAGCTAGGCTAAGGTCCATTTTGCTGCCTACTTTCAATTCTATGAGTTCGTATAAATGTCCAAGTGTTTAAATAATCTGTAAAAATAGGGGGAAAGGTAATTTTGAGTTGATTGCCAAAATATTTTAAACAACTAGATTATATCATCAGGTAGAATAGAGCTTCAAGATGAAGACTAAATTGAGTTACAGAAAGACATAATTATAGTTTAGAGACAGCAGATTGAAGATGTCTTGCCTGATATAAAAGGGAAGCTTTACCCAAATGACAGATGAAATGTAAGAGTGATTTATTTATTTATTTGCTGTACCAGGGATTGATATTATAATATTGCATTTGCAAAGAAGGTGCTGGAACCACTGAGCTAAATTCCTGGCTAAGAATGATTTAAATTCTGTGTACACTTCAACAAACTATGCACATTCATTCAGACATGAGACTCACGTGAATCTCAACTTTTGTGAGAACTGTACATGCAAGTGTAAGTGAATAATCTTTAGTATAGGTTATAGCAATTTTTCACGTTGTTTCTCTGAAATGTGACATCTAACATTATAGCTGCTTATAGTCTGTGTAATAGTGTCTGTGTCAAATGATCATAGTTTGGTCAATTTTATTTGTGTATATCTTGTAAACTCATCTTGTCTTTGCTGTCCACAATACTCTTGCCCTGATTTTGACTTCCATCAGCTGTTGCTAGTTATTACAATCTCATGCCTCTAGTTTTGTTCACTTCTAAAATATATCCTTTGTATCACATGAAGAATCTAAGCTTTAAAACAATCAAATCATACTATTCCTAGCTCACTATGTTTCAAATCTCCCCTATATGCACATACACATTGCTTAAAAGATAAAGTTTAAATTTATTGGAAGGCATAAAAGACATACTTTGGTCACCATTAGATTTCCCTTCACCTTTTACTTCGTTCTCTTTACTTTTAAATATCATGGTCTATTTTAACTCTATGCACTTTGTATGAGCATTAGATTAGGCCATGAATAACAGAAAAATAATAACAATGGTTTAAACAAGACTGATTTCTCTTCTTTGTGAAAGAAGTATAAAGCGAGGCTGTCCAGATCTAGCCTGGCAGCTTTACAAAACCAAGGACTCCAGTTCATCTTATTGCTACTGTCATATTCTACATGTGATTTTGATCTGCAAAATAACTGCTTAAGCACCTGCTGTCATATCCACATACTAGCAAGTGGATGAAGGAGGAAGGAGTGTACATTTTCAAAGTGATTTTTTAGTAATTTTCAAGACTTTGGATGAAAACTATTAAGGCAACCTTTTAAGAACTAGAGTTTTGAGGCCAGTGAGTGAAGGTTCCTGGCCTTGATGAGAGAATCTTCATGGGAAGAGAAGAGCTAAATCCAGAAAGGACATGGGGTTTAAATCTTGTTTATGTGAGAGAATATATAAAATCAAAATCTTTCAGGATGTATTTCTAATGCTGGGAGGTAGCCAAAAAGAGATCTATGGGAATATAAAACTCTGATTTTGAGATACAAACTCTGTCCTGACTGGATTGTTTTGTTTTTAGACAGGGTCTCGCTTTGTAGTTCAGGCTGGCCCTGAACTCACTATGAAGCCCAGGCAAGCCTTGAACTCAGTAATCTTCCTGTCTCTGCCTTCCGAGTGCTGGGATTACTGGCGTGAGCCACCACACCTGGCATTGTGTTAGGTGGCACCAGGGATCAAACTCGGGACCTTGTGCTTACCAGGCAGACGCCAGAACCACTGAACTAAATCCTTAGCCCTAGAGATGCATTTCTTTTCTTTTCTTTTTTTAATTGTGGAATAGGTACATTTTATATACACATCATGATCACACTCAACATTGAGAATTTGTACCAGTACATGACACGACTTAATTCTCATTTTGGGGAGTGGGAATAAAGACGCATTTCTGATCTGAAAATAAGAATCAGATCAGTGATAGGAGAAACATTAATGGTGATGGATGTTTAAAGATGAAGGCTGGCTTTTTTCTTTGTTTCATGGTTACCTGTTATCTATTCATCAAGAGCAGTTACTATGTAACTAACAGCAAATTAAAAGGGGAGGGAAAGATACATTTGTTTTTATTCCATTGGATATTGCTATCTGACTTATCAAAAGACCACTTCACCCAATGAACAGGTAACTCACAAATAAATACAAATGGCTGCTAAGCACAGAAAAAAATTCCCAACTTCACTAGTAATCAAAGAGATGCAAATTTAAATCCATAATATGCAATTGCAACCTATCAAATTGACAGTTCTGCTGAAGATGGCTAACTTGGTGAATTGATTATTCTAATTTTTTTCTTACCTCACTGTTCCCATCAAGGAAATAAAATGACTCAAAGGTTAAGGTATAAATTATCACAATGCCTTTCAAGATCATTAAAGAAAGTAATTTTGTTGGAATTTCTGAACTGCAACTGGTTCTAAACCTAAAACATTTAGAAAATTTGGCTTTACAAAGATGCTAAAAAATCAATATTACTGAGAGAGGAAACAGAAAGAATTGGCTTCTGTCCAATTCTAAGCCTTCTCAGATGCCAGTGATTTCTGGTTCCCAAAGAGTACTTGGGGTGTAGTCACCTTCTCAGAGCAAATTCTTGCACTCCAAATGATCTGGCCATGGTGGAGCTTCAGAGCTCACCCTCCACCAGTTCATCTGCCTCTCTGCCACTTGCTTTGCGACTGTAGCCTCACCAGAGCTCCCAAAGGATCCTAGCTGCTCCTGTGTCGTGTAGATGCAGAGCAAATGTATCTCCTCAAAGCAGAGCTGCTTCTCCTGCTGTGCCCTGAGCTGTACCAAGTGAGACAGGAAGATGCTGAGTCCCAGGCTTGCCTGGGCTACATGGTGAGCACAGGGCCAGCCTGAACTACAAAGCAAGATCCTGTCTCAAAAACAAAAAACAAACACAAAAATACATGGGCCGGGGATTTAGCTCTAATGGTACTATGCCTGCCTTGGAAGCACAAGGGCCGGAGTTCAATCCCCAGTACCACAAAAACAAACAGACAAACAGAACTGCATGATTAGCCTGGTAGTGTGGGACCTAACTGTTGTTAGGGGAGACGGAAGCAGGAAAATTGCACGTTTGAGACCAGGCTGGGCAACTTAGTGACATGTTGGGGGGTGGGGAGGGTACACTGAATTAAATCTAATCCTCAGAAAAAAAAACAACAGAAAAGTTTTTTAAGGACATGGGTGACATGGCTCTGTAGCCAATAGCTACAGTGGAAGCTTTCTGAATCCTGCATCAAAGTCTATTTCTGAAGACAGAAGTTGTAATGTGATTCCATGACCACCCCATCCAGATGGGGCAAATGTAATAGCACTTTTGTACCCACCCAGTCTTGTTCTGAGAGTCTTCCACAGACAGCTTGTCCTCTGGCTCTATTATTTTTTGTCACTGAAGCAAAATAATAAATAATTTTCTGTTTAAATAGAGTGGGGCCGGAGATTTAGCTCAGTAGTTCCAGCACCTGCCTAGCAAGCACAGGGACCCTGGTTTGATTCCTCATAACCACATACAATACCAGGTATGGTGACTCACGCCCACCAGCAATTAGTACCACATTATCACAGTGCCAGGCGTGGTGGCTCATGCCTGTAACCCCAGCACTCAGGAGGCAGAGACAGGAGGATTGCTGAGTTTGAGGCTTGCCTGGGCTACATAATGTGCTCAGGGCCAGCCTGAACTACAAAGCAAGACCCCCGTCTCAAAAAAAAAAAAAGACAGATGATAGATAGATAGATAATAGATGATGATGATGATGATGATAGATAGATAGATAGATAGATAGATAGATAGATAGATAGATAGATAGATAGATAGATAGATGGTGTGATTTCTGTTGTCTATCTGTACCTGAAGAGCTTATACACATCAGACACTCAAAGACAGGAATCTAGCACTATGTGGCCTGGCTTGATTTGCCACATGCACCGCAGCAGAGACATTCTAAGATGGGAGGCTGATAGTCCACATGAGCCAAAGCAAAGGTGTTTCCATCATCATAGCGTAAACTGAAGCAGGTGTCTTTTTCAGGTGTTGGTAGTGGGCTGTGTATGAGTAGCTGAAGCTATAGCACCCTATGATGTACCTAGAGAGTACCCAGGCCGTGGGATGTGATAACTCCTTCTTACCAAGTTGGAATTTTAGAATCTGAGAGTTTCAAACTTTTTTGCCTCTCAAAGTCCCTTTAGATCTAAATTGTGGTGCTAAAACCCCCACTCCCATGTTTTAATAAAAATTCAGCCTGGTAATGGATTTGGGTTGCCAAGTTACTTTAGTTGCTGCAGGTCACACACCACACACTGCATTCAATAATAAAAACGTTCAATCCCATGATTCAGGGCTATGGCTTCTCCCTCACCCCCATCCCCAGCTCTGGCCTGTGACAGTAAGAAGCTTTGATTATCGAGGGGAGAAAAGGCATTTCTACTTTCTCCCTACCTATTGCTTCTTTTCTTGCACTATCTTGCTGATTTTTGGCACTCTAAAAAAGCAGAAAACTTCATCCCTAACTGGTACTATCATGGTCACGTGTCGTCTCCATTCTCTGCTCTCACAAAAGGTTTTAGACCAGATCTTTATTTCATGAGCACTTTGGTTTTGTGTGTGTGTGTGTGTGTGTGTGTGTGTGTGTATTCAGTATCAGAGTCTGAACCTAGGATTTTACACTGAATTATAACCCCAGCCCTTTTTATATTTACTTCTGACACAGGGCCTCACTAAGTCACTTGCCCAGGGGAGGCTCAAACTTGTGACCTTCCTGCCTCAGCTTCCAAAAGTGCTGGGATTAAAAGTATGCTTCTGGGCCAGAGATTTAGCTCAGTGGTCCCAGTGCCTGGTGAGCACATGGTCCCTGGTTTGATCCCTGGTAACCACATAAAACAATACTGGGCCTGGTGACTCACACCCAGCAGCAGTCAGTACCACATACCACAATGCCAGGCATGGTGGCTCACACCTGTAATCCAACACTTGGGAGGCAGAGGCAGGAGGATTGCTGAGCTTGAGGCTTGCCTGGGCTACATAGTGAGCTCAGGGCCAGCCTGAACTACAAAGCAAGACCCTGTCTCAAAAAAAAAAAAAAAAAGTGTGCATCATCATGCCTGGACTTAGTGGTAGATTTGTGACTCTGAAGCTTTTAGTTGTAGGTCCCTTGCCACAGACGCCAAACTAGATGCCATCCATGCATGTTATATTCTCATTCCCCGCTGTGATGGTTGATTGACTGTGTCAACTTGAGTAAGAGAAGCTCAACTAAATGGCTCAGCAATTCTACACCTAAAGAGCAGAAGATCCACCCGAGGGGAAGTGGTCACCTAGACAGTACAAAGGGGAAAGGAAGAAGGAAAGATCTGCTTCTGTTTCTTTGGAGAAGTGCCAGTTTCACCTTCACCTTTGACAGCATCTCCTGGCTTCCAGGCTTTTCAACATCCAGTCCATACCCTCGGCCTTTCAGCATAAACTCTTCAGCCTTCTGTAGCTTAACTCAGCTCTTTAACTCAGTTCAGGATTCAAGTCTTACGTGCATGCACTGGATTAACAAAACTGAAATCTTTCTCAAGAGAACTAAACAAATGTTAATGTTCCAGCCTCTATACAACCACAGACACACACTTGAAGTTTGGTCTAGGTGCTTTGAAGCAAGCACCATACTAGAGATTTGGAATAGTTATGTAGTAAGTCAGTCCACTGCACTGGTCACACCATTTTTCCTTTACATTCTTTTCTATTTGTTGGATCACATTTTCCAGGTTTCCCAAAAAAGAGTGGAAAGCATGTAACTTTTTTGGAGAACTTTCATACCTAAAAATGTCCTTACTCTTAGCTTCAATGCTTTGTCTGGATATGGTTGGGAATCATTTCCCTCAGAATTTTCAAGAAATGTTTCTATTATCTCCTAGATTAAGAAGTCCAATGCCATTCTTTTTTTTTTTTTTTTCTTTTGCGACAGGGTCTCACTTTGTAGTTCAGGCTGGCCCTAAACTCATTATGTAGCCAAGGCAAGCCTAGAACTCAGCAATCCTCCTGCCTCTGCCTCCTGAGTGCTGGGATTACAGGCATGAGCTACCACGCCTGGCACTGTGGTACTGATGGCTGGTGGGCGTGAGTCACCATGCCCAGAATCCAATGCCATTCTTATACCTCTATTCTTTTTTTTTTTTTTTTTT
>PVIC010034987.1:0-19283 GCA_004025085.1 Thryonomys swinderianus | reverse complement strand
TGTGTGTGTGTGTGTATGTGGTATCAGGGATTGAACTCAAAATTTTAGTTTGGGAGGCAGGCATGATGCTACTGAGCTAAATCCCCTGCCCCATCATATTTCTTTTTTAATCACACCTGGTAAAGACACAAAAGACGATTTCTAGAATTGCTTCAGAAAGCGGGAAGAATGATATGGGGGGCATATCTTGAGGAGGATTAATGGCAATGCATCTTTTACTGTCATATTTAAAAAAATTTAAACACCATATTTTTCAGTCATTCCTTCTGTAACTGACCTAAGTCCCAACAAGCCTTTAAGGTGAAAGGTAAATTGTGACCCATGAGGAGATGTACAACATTCACAAAGAACTACTGACTTTTCTACTTTACACAGGGAGAAATCTGGGAATGGACAGCGAGGGTGTGATAGTGATGGCGGTAAAAGGAACAGGAAGCTGAATAAGGCTGCGTTTATCCATGTGGGCTCACTAAGCAGAGATTTTGTCTTTAATGTTGCAGCCCTGTGGGATACAGAAGGTCCTAACAGCTTTGTGATGGTCCACTAGTGGTGTCAATTTGAGTAAAAGATGCTCAACCACACTGGCCCAGCAATCCCACATTCTAGGGTGTGGAAGATCCACTCCAGGATAACTTGTTTCCTGCAGGATATAAGGGGGCAGTGAAGGATGAATCTGCCACTGTTTCTTTGGACGAGCTCTAGTCTTCACCTTCATCTTGGACACCACTTTTTGGTTTCCAGCATCGACTCTTCAGCGCCCAGCACAGATTCTTCAGGCTTGCAGCACAGACTCTCAGCCTAGCATTGCAAAGATGTCAGCCTTCTGACATGGAGTTGCAGAAGACACTGCAGTGAGCTCCAGGCCTTCAACTCAATCCCTAGGTCTTCAGTGTGCAGACAGACCCTCTGCTCTCTTTCATACTTGATTCTGTATGTGGCCACTGTAAGCCAATTGTGTAAATTCTTATATATTTTATAGCTTGTGTTTTATCTGTTTCTGTAGTAAAGACTGACTGTTGCTTTGGTGTTTTGGCTGAAACATGGGTCAAAGAATGGCCTACCATGAATTTATTTTCTCTGGAGAGACCTTTGCAAAAGTAATTGCTGTGGAGGAGCTTCAAAAGGTCAAGGAGTGCAAGGAAGTAGAGAAAGAATGATGGACAATTCTCTTGTGGGGTTCTGTTGTAAAGAAGAAAAGTGAAGAGATAGTTGAAGGAGCCAAGTATCTGATCAAAGGATACTTTCCTTTTCTTTTAAAAACGATGTCTACAGCCACACTATCCTGAATGCACCAGATCTCGTCTTTTAAAAACAATGTGTATGTGTGGATGGGATGATTGAGTTAAAAGGGAAAACTGAAGCTACAACTGAGAAAGGAAACAATGGGCGGGGCCTCTGGGACAGTGAGAGGATGTAAACCAGGACACTGGTGCGACGTCCAGCAGAGTCACTCAGCCAGTCAATGATGAAGTTGGGGTAGACACTCTATCTGTCTGGCTGTTGGGCCAACCCTTTGCAACCACTCTATGCTTAGATCTATACTTTACAATTCTTTCAGCAATAAACATCTTTGCCTAAAAAATGCAGTCTATAATACATATATAACAGATAAATCATGGTGGTGGGTGGGTGAGGAATGGGTGGAAGAGCAGGAACTTACTGCCTGTTTTGTCTCATGTCTCAGTCTGCTTGAGCTTCTTTAACCAATTGCTGTAAACTGGGTGGCTTGAAACAACACTCACTTATCTCTCATAGTTCTGGAGACTGACTACTGAGACCAGGAATGCCAGCACAGTCAGGTCTGATGAGGCCCCTCTTTTGGATTGTACACTGAGGATTTCTCATTGTGTCCTCACTTAGCTGAAAGACAGTGGACTGGCTCTCTATTTTCTCCTTGGGAAGGGATTAGTTCCACTGGTGAGGACTCTACGTTGATCACCTAATGACCTCTCAAAGGCCCTCATACCCATAGCATCACATTTCAGATCAGATTTCAACATAAAAATTTGGAGAACATAGAATATTTGATCTACAATACCCTCCATGCCTCCAAATCTCTTCGAGCAGTTTCTCAGAGATCCCAGAGCCTAAGGAAAATAATCTAAAAAGCTTAGTCTAGCTGATCTTTTCATCATTAAAGTTGCATGGGTCTGTCTGTGAGATCACCCCACGTTGCCCCTTGTTCTGGACACCGGGTGTGTGCCCATACTGCAGCTCTGTGCCGCAGCCATGACGGAGCAGAGGAAATGAATGGTAATGTTCATCTCAGAGAGACACAGGTTCCTCTCCCTTCACCTTTCAAAGACACAGAACCAAAAACAACAGAGAAAGTCATTTACAAAACAAGGTATCCTCAGGGAGATGGTAATCTTGTTAACAGTTTAGGCTTGTCAGCATGAACATCTGTTTTAATAGCACATCTGTATGGGTATTTAACAGGATAACCTAGGTTTTGTCTTACAGAGTTTAATGGTTTTTTTCCCTTTCTTGTTTTAAAACCTCGTCCCTATACAATTAGTCAGTTGAAAGTAAAATCGTTCTGCTCAGTCTTGAAGTGTGAGATCAATAACTATGGGGAGATGCTCTGTGCAGAACTCCAGGTAGCAGCCACAGCTAGTGACACCGGGTTAGTGATTTCACCAGCGTCTCAGCTCTGATGCCAGGAAGCGCAGAAGTGCTGTCCACAGGGCCTCTGTCCTGACAGGGAGTAGGGGTCGGGCTCCACATCCTGTGTGCAAGAGCAAAGAGTGCTTGGTTCTGGGGCAGAGAATCTCACAAGGCTTCTGTGTGGGAATTGGGAAGGGTGTAAAGAGCAGCTGGGTTTCTACAAAGATTTCCATTTGACCTTTGGCTATGTTCACTTACTCAGTTCAGCCACCTGTTGGAGGATTGCTTACTGAACACCTACTGTGTGTCAAGCAACTTGTTCTGTGGTGAGAAGGTGGCTCTCAATGTCCCCACTCTCAATCCCAACAAGATCCCAAGAATATTTCTCATTCTGTATTTTCATATCTTGCTCCCCATGTATTCTTACATTAATTTCCCCCAAAAGTGAATTTGAAGGATATTTTCTTGGCTCAATAGCAGTCTTTTTCATGTCCTTGGCCTACAGAAGATGCAACATAAGTGCTGCATTGGAAATTATCACTCCTTATTTAATTGTTTCATATGTATTGCCTCCTAAATTCCTTAGAATAAACTGTCAAAGCAGATAGCTCTTACTATTGTTTATCCCTAAAGTTGGGATTACTATACCTGAAGTGATGTCTATCAGCGAATTCATATTATGGTCAGGAACGGATAAATGCATGAGCTGAAGACAATCCAGAAGTCTGTGCACTTTAACGTGGGTCAGTGTCCTGACTCAGGTCTGAATTTCAGGTAAACAACCAACCCCAAGCTAATATTCTGCTTGTCGTCTCCCAAGTTACACCACGATGATTCATTGCCATGGACCTTTAATAGGCTTAAATAAAGTTTTTGTAGGTGAATGTGAGAATCACAACCCCTCTTCACCTTTCCTATATTAGTATCTATGTTTTACCTGTGAAAATTGAGTTAAACAATCTTCCCAATACCATACAGCTAGGCAGGAACTGAAGTAGGGCCTTATAAATAAAGAGAGTTCCCCAAGAATGCTGCTCTCTCTTTAATATAGACCAAATTTGTTTTGGGATTCTGGGCCTGACTGCTTTATTACAAAGAGTGCTTTGATGACTCTAATATGAGATGGGAAATGGAACTAAAAGTCACTAATAAGAGGAGAGCTCTTCCGGGTGAGGCTGGGCTCCAAGATTCAGTACAGGGCTATGACAGTATTAGTAATGTCATCTCTTGAGCCGGGAGACCTAAGAACAATCTCAGCTTTGTTCCTCTCAGATGATAACCAAGGGAGAATTACTTACCTCTTTGTGCTTCATAAATGTAAGAAAAGCACATCTAACTTCCACAAAGAGTTATTTTGAGTATTAAGTGGCTTAATACACATATGTTAATGCTTAGATGAATGTCCAGAATAGATGCTACATGAAGGTTAGCCAGTCCTATTATCTTTCTGTATCATTTCTGTACTTTTCTCTACTACCATCCAGTACAAATACTCTCAGGATCCGTTTAGGGTCAGATGTTTTTAAAATGGCCAGGAGTCATAGATGTTCACAGTGACCCTAAGCTGTCTTCTGTGGGCAGAAGAGGAGAGAAATAAACAATCTAAGTGTGTCTACCTGGACCCTTACCTTGTATAGAAGCAAATGCTTTCGAGTGGCTTCTACTACATAGCTTCAATTTAGGCCATTACCTTACTGTTTTGTTTTGTTTTTGTCTACTGGTGGTTTCAGGAACATGACATTGATCATCCAGCACTGTGTTTTGTCTCAGAATCTTGTGATTTCTCAGCTATCAGTATGCGGCCCTACACTCATTACTTCTCCAAGTTGGTCATGGATAGCTTCTTGACCCCTTCTCAGAGGGGGGAAGCAAATGCTCTGAATATTATCCATGGGGCCTGCCTCATTCTTGGAGCTTAGCATCAGCCATCTCACTGCCTACAGTGGGAGCACTCTCATCACTGCTTCCCTGCTGGGACATCGGCGCTCACACGCTGCAGTGTCCCCACGCACCACACTCACAGGACTAGCTGAACTGGGATTTGAGATGACTCTGATCCAACGCCATGTGTGAAGCTCCCGCATGACTTTTACGGGCACAATTTTACTCGATGGCAGAGTTAAACCTATACTTGGAATACAGATGTCTCTGGGAGAGGTAATAACCCTGATCTACGCTCACATGAAGGGATAAGGCTGCTATGAAATCTGTCCTGAAAAACAAGCGTTGATAAGAGAAAAGGCTGAGGAGAGAACTGACATGACAATGAGTAACGCAGAGGATGTGAATGGAGGGAGGAAAGAGAAACAAGTCTATCGAAGCGTCCCGGGCTGCCATTGCTGCGATAACACCTTACCACAGACTCAGTGGCTTAAACAGCCTAAATTTATCATCTCATTGTTCCGGAGGCTGGAAGTCCGACTTGGGGTTTCATCAGGCTGACCCGGGGAGTTGGCCAAGCTGCTTTCATTCCTGCGGCTCCTAGTGAGGAATCACTTCCGCTGTCATTCGGGCGGCAGAACTGAGCTGTGAGCCCCCAGGAACACGAGGTGCGCGTCTCCGTGCTGGCTGTCCGCTGGGGAATGCTTTCGGCCCCGGAAGCTTCTCTCTGATCTTTGCACGTGGGAGGGACCTGCTTCTTAGAGGCAGCCACGTGGTGTAGAATCCTCACACTGCCACTGTCAGAATCGTCATCGCACACGGATTGTCACATCTCTGATCCAGCAGGTGAGGCTCTGCATTTGGAGAGGCTCCTGTCATTAGAATGGACCTGCCGGAGAAGAAAGCACTGTCTCTGTGTGTCAAGGCCTACACAAAGTCTCTTTACGTTGTAAAGCAGTGTTTCCAAGTTCTACGCATGCTCCGAGTTCTTTCTGTGGGAGACAGTATGCTGCTTGCCACAAGGGGACAGTCTCACGGTCACCCACAAACTCTACCTGCCTTGCAGCTTTCTTCTGGTCTCTTGGTCTTAGATGACAGTTTTGCTAATTCAGCACAGTGTCCTCTTGAACAGATCCGGACGGTCAGGCTAAGGGTGAGGGAGAGCGAATGTCTAAGCTCCTGATCCCCGGATCCTCACCTACCTCAGAGGGTTTCTGGCCTACCAGCCTTTCCAATGTCCCTTTAAAGCAATTTGTAGTCTGTTATCCTGTATCATTAACCTAATTAGTGTAATTGTACTCAATTACATAATCAGTGTAAATACATGAAGAATCCCATAATTAGACGATGTAATTAGGTAATTAATAGATGACGTGGGAAAAATCCATAGAAAACATTCTGAAATGGACATGGCGGCTGCGGGAAGCAGGCAATTTGCTAACATCAGCATTTTCTCTGCCTCCCTCTGTTAGGGAAGAAAGAGCCAAAATTAATTAGGATCTAACCATAAAATTCTTATTCTAAGGACTCCTACTGTCTTGCATTAGTTATGTCTCTGCACTCCCAACTTTATTAATATACGGCAGGTTCTTTGTCCAAGTTGCTCATGAGGACATTCTTCACACAGAACTGAGTAGGATGAAAACAACCTGGTCCAGTGTCAACCAGATTTGGCGCTGTCTCCATAACTAGAGCGCAACTGTTACTAAAGCCACGAGTGTCCAGTGTTCTTGTCAATCTGGCCTCCAAGCCCATCTCTTGATCCGGCGGTTCCTACCCCTGTGGCCGCCACCCTGAAGCCAGTCACTGGCAGGTGTCTAACCTGCTCTGCAGCAGCAGAATCTGGATTGAGCTCCTTGGATCCATCCCTACCTTTTCTCCAATCTTGTCTTTTGATCACTTAGATCTGCTGCTTAAAACTTCTAGAGGAGAAAACGTACATTGTCAGCATGGGCTACAAGACTCAGGTGGTGAGAACCCCACCTGTTCCTCAAGCTTTTCTCACACCTGTTTCCCCAGTGCCTCCCCTCCATGGGCCTTCTTCCACATCTTCGAATGCACTAAGCCCTTCGCCACCTTCCGACTTTCCCACCAGTTTTTCCTTTAGCACAGACATTGTCTTTTGTCCTTCACTGCTTAAATCCATTCATCCTCTGGGCTGCTAGCTCCTGACAGAGGGGTGCTTTTATTCCTTAGTTTAAAATGTTTTCTCATTCCGCTCTCTCACAACACACTACACTTCTTTTCCCCCGACATTCATTACAATCTGTAATTCTATGTTTATGATCTGCAGTATTATTTTATGATCTGCACCATTCACTAGACTGTAAATTTCATGAAGGCCACAGTGATATTTATTTTGTTCACCACGGAATCCCCAGTATCCAGCACATAGTAGAATCTCAATAAATCTTTGTGCGGTGAAAAAATGTATGGAAGGTAGGAGCCCTGAGAAACAACAAGCACTCGTGTCCTCAGTGGCAAAGGTACAATGTAGGCCATCAAGATAAGGAGCTGGAATAGGGCTTAGGCTTCACAGACACATACTTTCTGATCTCTGAGGCAGTGACCCCTGAGGCTCCTCATAAACAGAGCCACAAAGACTTAGCATTTCTATGCTGTCCTTAAAAATCCAGTTGTGCCTAGAGATAAAAGTCAGGTCCTTCTTCCTCTTCCTGATTTGAAGACAGAGCAGATGACAGGATATGGGCCATAGTTAGTGACTACTATGGGTTAAACAGGAAGTTGGCTATTTCAGAAAGAGAGTTTATAGGCAATGAGCATCAGCTCTTGCATCTGGGCATATTACAAAGTGTTGTAACCAGTGAGTGAGCAGCTCATAACTCTTCAGTTACACTTGTGACAAGATGTTGTCTTGTTCTTCCTTTACCATAATTTAAGCCTTCTTTTAAAGAGAAAGCTATGCAGCCTTCACTGTTGACAAAATGTAGACCCATCTTTCAGTTGGCTTTCACTTTCTTCCCCATCATCGCATGCCCTCCATAAAGATAGGAGGGAGGAGCAACCACCACCTGATGTCCACTCAGGAATCAACTGTTCTCCCTTATAGCAAATGGGGGAGTGAAAAAGAAAATGGGTAAAGGTATCCCCAAGAGTAATGAACAGCCCTGTCTCTTAACACTGAATGAAGCTAACTGAAATCTTGGATTTGCATTTTTCATTTGCTTAGCATTATTGCATTTAAAGCCATTTCCCTAAGAAATAATTAACTGCATTGTAATAATCTCACATTCATTCATTTATAGTTTAATAAATAAGCACTAAGCAACTCCTACTTGTCCCTGGAAATATATGAAGTCTTCTTTCTAGCAACTGCCTCCTCACACAAAGCCAGACATCTGAGCCCTCCCTCTAAGAGTGTGAGGAACCACGGCCATCCTCAGGAAGACAGATGGTGTGCTTTGATTTATATCCACACCAGAGGATGCCCATTGCAAGTCTTGGTTGGCATGACTATGACAGACATGGCACCCTGCTTCATGAGTCTTGTCTAGCCAACAAAATAAGACAGCACATAAGTAATTCTAATCTAACCCGATAAGGATTATGCTCAGAGGAGTACAGGGTGCATCATAACACTCATTGGGGTAATCTGACCAAGCCGGGGACTTCAGGAATATAAAAACTAACATTTAAACTGAAGTGAAGTAAAACTAAACTAAGGTAAAGGGCTGCCTAGTACAGTGAGTCTGTCTCACAGACACCCCCCACACGCATGCATGCACACACGTACGCGTGCACACACACACACACACTTTTCTGAGGGAGAGAGAGCGTATTTACAATGATCATGAAGCAGACATTGGGAAGGGTGTCCCACAAACCCAAAGGGCTTTATGTCATATTCATTGAACTGAATGGGAGAGTAGGAACAAGTAGACTGTAAATTTCTGGGCAAAGAATTACTCCTGCCCCTGAAAGGAGGGAGCTCCTTGAGAACCAGGATGTTCTTAGGACGCATTTTGTAGAAAGAAAATATTTCAAGTCTTATCTTCTAAAATGTGTATTTCATGTATATACAACACGGATAATACCACACAGGGCATAAAATGTCACTGACGAATGCGTATCTTTATTGGTCTTGCACTCATATCAGCATCAGAAGAAAGATGTTGAGAAAGTTTTATAGGAAGTGTCCAGATGACCCAAAGCTATTCTCGATGATTCTTTAAAGAAAGTGAATTATGGAAGGACAGTGCTGTAAGAAATTTCAAATGAGAATTATGGAGGGAAGCTGGTTACAGTCATCTCATTTCTGCCTTGCTGCCTTCTCACTGGCAACCCTTCTCTCTGGGTCAGCTCCCCAAGGGCTGGAGTAACCAGCACCATTTTCAGGGAGATAGATGACTACACACGGCTTTATTGCTGCACCAACAGGACACAGATAGTGTGTCTGTCGGGCTGGGCTGACCAGCCTCTACCGTGTGAGGCAGCAATGGCTCTAGTGGGATGCCAGCAGGCACATATATCGATCGTAAATAATGTCTCAATGTCCTATAGTGGGTCATAAATCAGAGAGATTTCAAAATATCTTTTTCTTCTGTTTCCTCCAATGGGCTCTGTTCTGGCTTAAAGCTTTTTTCTTTTTGGGGTTAGTGCATAACCTGAGCCTCCTGACCACGGAAGGTCAAATCCTTTTCTTAACCTCCTGCTCCTCAGGCTCTGGAGAGCTTATTATAACCAGCTCTGTTTCTGAGTGCACATCACTGGGATAATCAGACAGTTGTGGAGGCTCCAGACTCTGTCTCCTGTCAATACTTGGTAAACCACACTGGTGGATACTTGATGGACTGTGTGACAACATTAAATATTACCTAGATGCACAGAGTTGAGAACCACCTATATATAGTTCACCCTATATTCCCCCGTTTTGACCAGTTGAGGCAGGAGGAGAAAACAGTTTGTTCTAGCTTAGCCAGGGATTTGAAAAGAAGAAGTAATCTATCTGACTGAAGTTTGGAAGAAGGAACCGTCTCCACTGAATCGGTATATTCTGATAAGCTTGCTTGTTCTGGGATAAAGTTGGCCTCTGCAGGGAGCTAGGAAAGAGCCTGAAATTGTGTATTTATCAGTGATTTCAGGGGTAGATTTAGTTCTTGAGTAAAACATGTAGCTGGTGTTTCTTGTGGACTAATTCTCATCTTGCAATCCAGCTTTATACAATATTGATGTTTCCACCCCCAGCTCTGGGGTCTATCACTTAGTGATTCCAAATTCAGAGGGATGAAAGGAACATTATTAATGGCTATTCTGAAAATTCCCTCACATAACTATCTTGACGTTGCTCATAAGATTAACATGCTGGTGTGTGTCACCTAGCATTGCCTTGGCTTCAGCTACCATGCTTTGCCCTACTTTTGACTCTGTCCCATCAGTCACACCATCACAGAAGATTGCAACTGGATTGTCTCTTTCTGGAGGGACATCATGATATCCCAGATGTCCTATTGCATTCCTGAGTATCTGTAGATCCTGGCATTCTACCATTATCAATTCAATTCAATCTCACAGTTCTTCAGAAAGACCCTTCCTTCCTGCTCATATCTGCCACCTTCACGTAGAATATTTGCTCTTGGTTTGGGTGAATGTCCACTTAAGTCCCATGGGTAAAAGGCTCTGCCTCCACACTTTGGCTGTATTTGTGCTCTGAGAGGCGGGGCATAGTGGGAGAGGTAGGTCACTGGTCCTCTGCCTTTGAAGGAGATGTCAGGACCCTGGTTGTCCCCTCTTCTCTCTTTTGCTTTCTGGTCACTATGAGACAAACAGGCCTTCTTTGCTATAGGCTCCTGCCATGGTGTGTAGTCCCATCCAGAGCTCAGAATCACAATGCTCAGTGTCCAAAGACCCACACCTCTGAAACTATGAGCCAGAACAAAGCCCTCTTTATTTTAGTTCATTATCTTCAGTATTTTGTTAGAGATGGAAAGTTGATTAACATATTGTTCAAGTGGAAGAAGCATGGGTTCTGAATTCAGATAGGAAGAATTTCAAATTTGAGTCTCTTTCCTTATCTGAAATATGGCAGTACAGCAGCCACAAGAGCCCAGGTTTTGTTACACCAAAAGCAACTCTAGCATCTTCCCATATTAACACAACAAAGATATATTTCTAAATCATTCAGAGCCTGAGGCTGGTCTAGGCAACCTTCTTCTCTGCTGCACCTGGAAGAAGTAGTCCCTTAGGTCATCATGGCAGGTGAGGACTGAACTACAGAATGAAACACTGGCAGCAAAACTTGGATGTGAGGTATGTCACTCTGTCCACCCTTCTTTCTCCATGATTGGTAACATGATTATGCCTGGTCTTAAGGAGTTGAGGAATTTAGGGAGACGGTACAAGGAACTCAAGAAGCAAACATTTGTGAAACATGAAAATGCCATAGAGGGTGATTAGGCATATGAGGTTATTATGAATTTAATAGGATAATATATGCATTATTGATGGTACCAGTGGCATTGCATAAAGGCTACCAAAGCTTAAGTAACAGGAAAGGGTCGAAGCAGTGACTGAGGTTTCAACAAGGGTGACAAAAATGTGCCCATGTATTTTGCAGGGGCATAAAAGGAAGAGGCAGATCATGGGCTTCGATTTTTCTCAGCCTCAGTAAACTCTATGGCAATACGAAATGCTAGTCCTCGTGAATTTACTTTCTTGCATATGCATATATTAGTTGGCAAGGGCAAGAGGAAAGTAACCAGCATGTGTATCTAGGTCTAGAACCATTCTTACTGTGTCATATATGTAGTTTACCTAGTCCTCCTTACAGCACAGTAAGAAAAGTTATGTTTGCCTTCATTTTACAGTTGAGCAAGATGGCTTTTATCAATAGCAGAATGGACCCTTGACTTAAGAACACAGTTCATTCAGGAGGCCTCGTTGTAACTCAGGTTGATCAACTGGAGGCTCAGTTTCCTCTACACAACCTTGAAATCTTCCTCCTGTACACAGGCAGATCTCAGGTGTTCTAGGAGAGACATTGGCCCAGGCTTTCTCAATTAACCTTTCACAAGAACGAGTATTGTCATGTTCCTCCCAGAATCCTTTCAGTGTTAAATCTATAGCTGAGACCCTCTAAAAGTGTAGGTAGTTGGCATTTAGGTCTTAACTTAAGACTTTGGAAGTAAGTTAAAACTACAATTTTGGTTGCAACCCAAATTTTTTTTTTTTTAATGTCAGACCAGTTGTGACTTGAGGGTTCGCCCTAAGTGACTGTATTAATCACTTTTCTAGTTTCTGGGGCACAATACCTGACATTCACACCATAAAGGAGAAGTTATTTTGGCTCACGGTTTCAGTCTGTGGTCAGCTACTTCCATCCGGGAAGGGTATATTGAAGGAGTTTGATGGGGGAAATCTGCTTCCTTCACTGCTATCAGGGAGCAGGGAAAAGAGAAGAGCCTGAGAGGAAGATATACTCTTCTAGGTCACACAGCCAGTGACTTTGCTCTTCCTACCTGGCCCTGCCTGCCAGCAGCACATTCAGATGCCGATTCACAAGCGACTTAATCCACTGATGAATTTATAGGGCCCATAGCCTCATCACCATCCAAAAGCCCCAACTCTGAGCATGTAAGACTTTTATGCAAAATTATAGATCTAAGCCACAGCTTAGTAGCCCATAGGATACTATCTACTATATGTCCTTCATTATAATGAACTATTATAATGAAGTTTTAAAAATACGTAGTGGTTTGTGGAATTTGACTGCTGAACATAATATCTTGCCTACTTCTATCCCAATGTTTATAGCAAGTTATTGATTCATTTGTTTTGATAACCTTGTACCTTGCACCAAAAAAAGTGAGTTCCATTAACGCAGAGGTTTTATTTACCTAATTTATCATTGCATTTTCAATAGTGGTGCAATTTCTGTGCCGAGTGAATGTTTGTCAAGTAAATAAATAACCTGGAAGAGACCATGGGAAGGAGGGCTACAAGATGATTTGGATTAGAATTTGGGTCTAGTGAGGAAATAAGGGAAGTATTAAAATAAAGACAAAACAAGCTGTTCGTAGTGGCTCACATCTGTAATCCCAGCACTTGGGAGGCAGAGGCAGGAGGATTGCTGCGTTTAAGGCTTGCCTGGGCTACATAGTGAGCTCGGGGCCAGCTTGAACTACAAAGCGAGACCCTGTCTCAAAAAACAAAAAGCAAATGAACCAACAAAAACAACAAAACAAAGCAGAAAAAAGAAATAAGCTCAGAAAAGTTAAGATTGAACAGAAGAGATCTGATGTTTCTAAATCATGAAGTCCAGTGTGATGTTGAGTTAGCAGATGGGGAGATCAATCTGTTGACATGTCTGGGAAGGCGTCTGAATGGCTTTTATCATGGAAATCAGAATAAATAATTAATTATGCATTTTTGTAGTGTTTCCAGTTTACTTGTCTAGACTAGATAGATGAATTATAAAGCAAATCATCTACTTTTAGCATATAATGTACTGTAAGTTTTCCTATCCTTTTTCCACTTTGGAAATAAGAAATAAGGTGTATCTTGTGACTCTTATCAGCAGGCTGGGGACAGCCTGTCTGGGCACTCAGGGGTCTTTTGCATCAGGATTCACAAGCTCATCATAGTGCTCTTCACCTGCCAATTCCATGTCTGCAGATTCAACCAAGGGTAGACTGAAAAATATTTGAAAAGGGTTGTATCTGTTCTGAACAAGTGCAGATTTGCTTGTGAATAGTCCTTAAACACTACAGTGTAGTAACTATTTACACAGCACTTACATTGTGTCAGATGTCACAAGTAACCTAGAGATTATTCAGTGTATGTTGAAGGCTGGTTGTTTTTCAAACCAGGGCTAACTGCCAGATTGCAAGAACAAGAATAAGAGATACTGTTAAAGCTTGCAATACTTGAGAAATTCCTAATTTCTAATGATTGTTACTGAGGGATTCCTAAATTTTTGTAGGTCCCCGAAGAGGTCCAGTATGTAGACAACCACAGGACATCTGTGTCTTCCTTTGCATCCTGCTGTTTATGCATCTGGGAGCAGATGCTGTTGCCAGACAAAAGAGGGCACTGTTTGTACCTGCATTGGCAGGTAAAGTTGGAGACACCCAGTGAGGTTGATGCCATTTTGTCTTTTGCTTCTTACTTTACTCTGTTGCCTTGACAACTGTCATGGGGGTGAGACTTCTGCGACATGTAAATCTCAGGAAATTCTCATTGACATTGTTCATGGTTCTCTGGCTCTGGCTCTCCTTTCAGTACTGTGGCTTCATTTTCTTCACACAAGTATGGTATGTTCTACTCTATCCCAATGCAAAAGCTATCTCCTTGCACACAGGTGGGGCGGGCTTCCTTCCTGCTGAGAGTTCTCCAGAGGGAACAGGCGCCTCCAGGGAGTCTCTGAAATCACAAGCATTTAGAGGAAAATTGAAGCTCTGTGGAATTTCAGTCTGCCTTCCTTAAAAAGGCAGAGAATTTTAAATCATTGCTCCATTAAGTATTTTGTATTCCCCAGTTAGTACTTTTCGTGTTTCCGTTTTCCTTTTAAAACTTCTCTGCTACTCTGCCGCAACTTTCTTCTCACTGTGACCCTGTGACTCATGAAGGGCTGACAGTTTCTTAAGTCGACGCCAGGGAGCTTAACTTGCATCCCAGCAAGTGTGGCCCAGTTATGGTGTGTGTGTGTGGAGAAGCATCAGAGGGACTGAGGGAAACTTTGTTATCCAGGATTCTGGTCAGGAAGATGCCTTTTCCCCCTGAGCTCAGGGAGAAATTACTGCACACAAGAATTCTGAATCCTTGACCTCTGAGTCTGTGCTGCTTCTCTTGTAGTGATTTTATAGGGAATGCTGAATTGGGGGGAGGGAGAGAGGGCCCAGGAACCATGGTCATATTTTCCCAGAACACAAGGAGAAGGCTGGGAGCTAGCACAACCCACTGAAAGAAAGATGGATGTGTGGGCTTTATAGGTACGATAGCTAAGCATATAAAAGGCACCCTGAGGACATTTAGTGCAATGGATATGTTATACATGTTGGAAACTAAGTCACAAAGCATGGAAAAGCTTATCTAAAGCCATGTGGCCAAATAGCATATATAAGATTGAAAAAGATCTCAGGGTTCTAGGCAGTGTTTGTTCTGTTTAATTCTGAGTACTAATGTATTTTTCTGGAAAAAAGATGACTCAATAAAAGTACTTATATAAATATCCCAGAACTGTTTTGTTAGGGTATGTATCATTAAACTTTTTTTAGGGGGGGCAAGGAGGTTTTAGGGATGAAACCCAGGACTTCTGGACTATTAGAGCCCAGCCCTATTTTACCATCACATGTGGCTCTGTTAAGCATTCTTTACCAAAGGAAACACACTTATAAAATCTTTGGAAGAGGCAATGCACTGCACAACAATTCCTGAGATCCTTATTCTCCAAGGGTCAACATTCATTCATTCAGTTTCTTCATCAAATCTTTATGAGTGAGTCAGAGACACCACAGAGGCACAAAACAGCAGGCAGAACAAGAAAACAGCCCAACATGCATTGGCCTGCAGTAGTTTTGTACAAGAGACAGCATTTGACTTGGATATTGACGGTATGATTCCAAGTGGAGTTTATTTCAGCAAATGTTTGAAAGCCAAAGTATGCTTAGGAACTGTAACTATCTAGTCTTTCTAGAACCAAGTTTCTTATAGGCAAATGATGGCACATAAAACTAGACCGAGAGGCATTTTCATTCTTTTGTGAATACATACCTAAGCCTGGTTAATCAAGCAGGCATCTTAGATGCAACCTAGCTTAACTTTTGCAAGGCTCTATCAAGTTTATCCTTCACAAACTTCACCAACAAACACATTCCAGGTCACACAATTATTAGGTGAGCAAAAAGTAAACTCTTAGATTAAAAAAGATCATTGTCTAGCAATGTGCAATGAATGAGAATTAAGTTCTCAGAAAATAGGAGTGGGCAGCCGACTAGAGCTAAGGGCCAAGTCCTTCCTATTACCAATTTTTTGTAGATAAATGTTATTGGAAAACTGCCACAGATACTGGTTTAAGCATTGTTTACGACTGCTGCCACATGGCATGGCATTATGTGGCAGTTCTCAGACACCGGAAGACTAGTGGAGGCTTAAATTATTTGTGATCAGAACCTTCCCAGAAAAAGTTCGTCAATCTGTGGCGTACAGCTTGGATATCAAGTTTAAAGGGCTATACAGGTTGTGGTAAGAAGTGTGTTAGAGCTTGGTCTGTTAGAAGAGCACCCTCAGCAAATGAGTGAAATTCATTAAAGACAAGGACAGAGTATTAAATGTAGGAGGAAGCAGAGACATGTAATTACATAAAAGAGGATCAAAAGAACTGATTTTGTGAGACAGAGCTAGCTAGCTGGCCATGGGTCAGCACTCAAAGCCTGTTGGATTGTAACAATGATTATTGTTGCATTAGTCAACATTTACTGAGAGACCACCTGTGCCTGGTAATATTTTGAGTGCTTTATACAAGTACTGTATATATTATCTCAGTTAATCCTGATAGCAATGTGATTATTGGGCCTGTTTTAAATATGGCACTATCAAAGTTGGGATAGAATAATTCCCTAAGGTCATAAAGCAAACTATTTAGAGGCTCCAGAATTTAATGTAACTTTGGCCAGTGTGATTCTAAAATCAGTATGCAGTATTGCTGCTATATAATAAATCCTTATCATTTATAAATATACATGGTGAGCAGTAGGAGTAGTTAATTCACCAATAGACTGTAGATCTTAAGGAAGTAGAGTAGCTTGTTAAACTTAAGAATGCTCAATTCTGAATTTTAGGAATTGCCAGATGGGAAAAGAAAATCTAGTTGAGGAAACTTCCATGTATTTAGTAAGGTGATAAGTTGGGCAGAGTCATCAGAGTGTTTCCTACAAATCTTCAGGGCCATGGAGGACAGTTCTGATGGAAACACTTCTTCTCCACACCTGCCACTCTTCCCCAGGTAGGAAATAGTTCATGATCCATCAGAAGATTATTCCAGTTGAGGGAAATGGGTCTTTGTCTTTGTCTCTGTGTCAGCTCAGGTTTCCTGGGAAGTAGTCTCAGATGACAGGTAGATGCCACAGATTTCTTGGAAGTGCTGCGTAGTGTGGCACCTATTTTAGAGTGAGGGACAAAGAGCAGGCAAATGAAGAGAATGACTTACCACAAGACCTGAGCCTGTCACACAGGGAACATGTACTGGGCCGGCACTTCAGAGCTCTCCCAGATAAAGGCAAGTCTGCCGGGCCCACCTACTACTGCGCTTCTCTGTAGCTGTTCCCAAGGTGGAGCAGAACTTTGGACAGGGTTGCTTAGTTTGGCCCAAAGAGGGGCTCAGCTGTCAGTCAAGGTCCTTAAGTCAGAAGAAATCAGTGACTTAATACTAAGAAGAATTTGAAGAGGTATAGTTCAGCATCTAGCACGTTATCTCTTTCATTTATTTCCCCTGCGTAGCCTGAGTTGGAAATTTTAGACCTTCATTTATCAATGAACAGTGTGTCTGATTCCAAAGAGCCCAGTTAAAGAAAATAAGATGAAATGTTATTATTGTTAGCCCTATATAGAATGCTCATGGACTCCCACATTTTTCTATCTTTTAGCTTTTGTCCTTCACCCTTGGCGTGCAGGAATAACACGTCACAGGGGTAGCTGAGGAGTGTGTCAAGGTGAGATGACTTAATAGCATTACCTGTTCAAAAGGGACTCTGTGTAGAGTGTGAGGCTGAAGTTAGTTTCTAAGGCTTCATGACCCTCATTGTATTTGGATCTAAGCTTTTCACAGATATATATTTTACATTGGAATGGGCTATCTTCGCTTGGAAAAATTCATGGTGGGTGTATAAGATCCTGGGGGAACTGGATCAGCAAAATGATCTACGTTTTCAAGATTTTTTTGATTCTTGGAATTTAATTTTGAAGAATTTCCTTAGCTTACTCTCTAAGTCTGACCTTCTGGAACACATAGCATGTTTTAATTAGGGAAATCACTGGCTCTGTGCAATTAATGTATCTGACCTGTCCCTTACCCTACGCAGGAAAGACTGTCTACTTGCACAACAGTTCATGACAGAGCAATAGAGAAGAGTACAGTCTCCCAGAAACTTTGGACTGTGAAAAGGAAGTACCTGTGAATCCTCAGACCATCTCGGGGGAAGGGTTTCAGGTTTCAGAAGCTAATTAGTAGGGTTTACAAATAACAGATTAGGGACAGGAAGTAAAATTTTGAATCCAAGTGTAATGCACTTAGAAAAGAATGATGGATAGAGGATATTGGCCGGAATTTTCAGCATTCAATTCCCCCAGAGCATTAAGAATATCTATGTAACATCATCATATTTGCCACCTACCACTTTTTTCTTGATATGCTAGACAATTTAACATTCATGAGCTTAACTCATTGCAAATTTTCAGGTTAGGGTTTAGTTACCTTATTTATGTATAAGGAAATTGAAATTCAAGTAATTTTCAAGTGAGTCATGCAGGTAAAGCCTGAATTTCTTATGTGTTCGATGCTCTGTATATTAACTGAGCCAATGATTCTTTTTTTAGTTTGATTCCAGGATGCACAAAAACATCCAGAGCTTTAGAAAGATGACATTTATTCATGATTAATATGACTGTAGTGCTCTGTTAAAGTCCTGGCTATTTACTATTTGGTTAGATCAAACTAAAAATTTTACTTCATAAATTCATCTATTTTAAAAGTCATTTTCAACTCAAAGGTCTTGGAAAAAGACTAAGGTCAACATAGTAGAAGGACCTAAGATTAAGTAACATAGGTTATGAGCCTTTAATATAAATGATGCTGAGTGGAATGATTTTTCATGGTAATTTTAATAGAAATGAGTTGAACTGGGCAGCCAATTCAGATTTTAGGACAGTTTTAATAGTAATACATGAAAAATAGGATGCTGACCTAAATTGGAGCTAATATCACCATCTACAGTAGCCTTCAAACTCCTGAAGTTCTAGGTCTGTTGGTCTTAGTCTAATTTTTTTTTTTTTTTGAGACAGGGTCTCGCTTTGTAGTTCAGGCTGGCCCTGAGCTCACTATGTAGCCCAGGCAAGCCTGGAACTCAGCAGTCCTCCTGTCTCTGCCTCCCGAGTGCTGGGATTATAGGCATAAGCCACCACGCCCAGGCTGTTTTAGTCTAATTTTTTTAAATGACAGGAGGACCACTATGTCCGGGTTAGGAGTTATGGTGCTGGCCCAATTCTCTGTCTTATAACCATGATGAATATTGGCACACTAAATCATTTCAACAATTACTAGTTGTTTTCATCTTACAGTATCAGCTTCCCCTATATCCCATGTTATTTTAAGCTCCATATGACAAAGTAGATACAGATCCAATGACAGCTTGTGTGTGTGTGTGTGTGTGTGCCTTTGTGTGCATGTGCAGTGTCTTTAACCCAGTGGAACTTAAAGTGCCACTTCATGCATAATGATCTTAAAAATACTATGTTCAGTTTTCTTTGGTAATTACCTTCAATTTTTGGCAAGATTGATAAAATAAAATGTACAAAATTGCCAGTGTTGAGAAATAAAGCACTCTTGGAAGAGATTTCACCTGTTCGAGTGAAAGATATTTTATAGCTTGTAGAGAGTATGGCATGAATCAACCCTGAAGTGATTTCATGGGGGACAGAAGCCAGAGAGGCCCCGACTCTTCCCAGTGGCAGGACACAGAAACAGCAACACCGACACTGGCCATTTTCTTGGCTTAATACTGAGGTTAACTGAAGGTTTTACTTAATGTATCAAACACAAAGTTTCACAGAAAGCCTCTCCAGAC
>PVIC010034986.1:0-19295 GCA_004025085.1 Thryonomys swinderianus | reverse complement strand
GGGATCGAACTCAGGTCCTTGCGCTTACAAGGCAGGCGCCGGAACCACTGAGCTAACCCTCCGGCCCAAGGCTGCTCTTTTTTCAAAGGAAGAAAATGAAACAACTTCTTTGAAGAAGTGTTCATAAAGACTGAGTATCTCCATCACAGGAAGCTAGAGTGCTCTTCTCAGTATATTTGAAACAGGAAAGGTAGCCTGGCCCAGCTGGCCTCCCCTCAGTGCTATCCTGAGCCTTACCCCAAATACACAAATAAAAACAGTATGTTTGCTATGTAAACCCAGCTTCAACTCAGGCCCTCTACTTTCTTCCATCTACATTACACTCTGCCTCGATTGTACCTAAAGAGAAATTCCTGAGCCTCTAATGGGTTATACCAGCAGTGGTGGATATAGACCAGACCCCATCTCTGTGTCTTTAGGGGTTTTTGTGTGATCTATAGATTTATTGTCCTACACATCAATGAAATGAGGGGGCTCAGACTCAAATTTATAAAAACTAATGATGATGATGATGATGTAATGTGATATTCTTTACATGGATTAGGATAAAAACTTTATACATAATACAATAATTATCATTTGGCTTGAAAACTATGTTTATACAACAGATATGTATGCCTTTGTGGTAGACACATTTTTATTCTCCATAAACAATGAAGGTTTTTTTAAAAAATCAAGATCTTACTTTAGTTGTCCAAGAAAAATTTTTATCTTGAGAAGATAGCAGTGTGTGAGTTAAACATGATGCAAGCTAGAGGCACCAGAGAGAAATTCTATACCCAGAGAATTTCCCTGCTATAACTCCAAAGGCCTTGTGTTTTGTTTCTAGAACACAAACTACTGCCTTGTACTATGATATCAGTATGCACCGACTTTTTGTCTAGGTCAGATTAAGAAACTCATAAAACTGCTAAGACAAAATGGCCTTCTGTCTCAGAAATCACTAAAGCACGTGAAAAACTAGAAACCTATGGGTTAACTCTGGCTCAAAGCCTTTGAAGTTCAGAAAGTATTGTAGGGACTGGGGATTTAGCTCAGTGTTTCCAGCATCTGCCTCAAAAGCGCAAAGTCCAGAGTTCCATCCCCCATACCATTCACCGCAATGCCAGTGTGGTAGCTCATACCCATAATCTTAGCAATCAATACCATACACTACAATGGGCATGGTGGCTCACACTGTAATCCCAGCATTTGGGAGGCAGAGCCAGGGGATTGCAGGAGTTCAAGGCTAATTTGGGCTGCATAATGAGTCCAGGGTCAGACTGCATGCACTACAAAGCAAGACCTTGTCTCAAAAAAAAAAAAAATTGTAGGTAGATGTTAGCAAATATATATGGGTTCATGTAGAAATCTGTTTTATAGCTTTTCTTGAAAAATTAGATCTGAGTCCTCTATATTCACTTAACAACCACTGGCTAAACCAAGAAATTACTGAGTTCTTAAATATTCTCAGCTCACTAGTCTAGCACCTTCAATCTCTGGTCTGTTTCATTCATTTGTGTACCCAGTGGTTCCCAAAGGTATCTAAATTGGTAACCTCAGCATCAGAAATGTCAGAAATGATCATGTAACCAGGAATGAGGGCTATCCCAGCTTCTGAAGACAAACAAAGGCTGTGATATTGCCATGTCCTCTGAGTGCAATGCACATTTATTTATTGGAGATAGAGAAGACTTTGTGTGTGCCTGATTGCTTCTTTTTTGTGTTTTAATTTAAACAACAGCTACTAGCTACTTGGTGTGTATAGGGTTCAAATCTTCCACATTCTGTTATAATTCAATGATTAATTATTGAAAGTGAATAAAGATACAGAAAATTTGTATACAATAGTAACCTTTCCAAAGAGCAACTTTCATCAGCTCCCTCAAAACTTATTACCTTTATGAGCAACACAACTTGATCATCTGATTCAGGCAAGGATAATGTGTTCTATGGCAATGAGACAGCAATTAGGAGACTAGATTCTCATATTACTTTGTACATAAACATAGCTTCCTTCAACAGTAAAAAAAACTCAAAAGGGAAAAAATGCAAGCAAATATTAATACACTTCTGTTATAGTATTGTCCACTAAAAGATTTGTTACCCACTAAAATAGGTCAGACAAAAGATTTTCCTACCACAATTAAGAAAAAACTGAATTACTAATAAGAGGCCACAATTTAGGCATTTGAAAACTACAATGAAAACCATCCTTGCTCCTCCCTGCTGTTTAGATGTCAGAGCAGTTCTGAGTAAGAGGAGACCAAGTTGGGTGGCATGTGGGGTCATGTGGGTGGGGCGAGGATTTACCTACCTTCACTGGAAAACAGTGGAATACAGGTTCTACTTGTTCTGGTCGCCACCCCTCTTCAGAAAGTAATTAAGGGTTTACATTTGTGGGTGACCATCCCTATGCAGGTATTCAGTTAGATATGAACTATTACTTAGTAAATCTAAGTTGATTATTTGGTAATGGTTTTAATTATGAGAAAGGGTCTTGCTATGCTGTTCAGGCTGGCCTTAAACTCACTATGTAGCCTAGGCTGACCTCAAACTCTTGGCAGTCTTCCTGCCTGAAACTCCCAAACCCTGGGCTTATGGGTGTGGCCACCATGCCCAGTTAAGATTTTTAGTTTTGGAAAGCTAAGAAACGCTACATAATAAAGCTGCAATATCTTTCATAAAAGTGTCCTATTCGATGTCTTAATGGACCCTCTGTATTAATGCTAATGTAAACTAACATTAACAAGTTTTAACAGCTAGCCAACTCTAGTGGGTTGAAATTAAGTCCATTTACAAATTACTCCCCCATGATGAAACACTTATAAGTGTTTCCACCTAACCCACACATTATATAGAGAGAATTCGCTCTGAAATTCACATTATACTCACACAATGCAAGGGCTGAGTCAAACATGAGTGTATCTGTAGAGGGAGAAGGGATTTATTCAGATGTGGGAAGGGTGTGGATCACTGGAACATATATCACTATTCCTGTTTTAAAAGTTATGCCTAATATTGATTAAATATAATTTTGTGTAAATTCTCCTGGGGAATCCAAACAAAAAAGCAACAAGGTTTTACAATCAGAGAGCAACAATGCTCATCTGTTTTTTTAAAAGCAGTTTTTATTTCTAAAAACTGCTTCTCAATGTTTTCAAACCTTTCAATTTGTTGTTGTTGTTGCTTTTTGTGTTTTTGTTGTTGAGATAGGGTCTCGTTCTATAGTCCAGGCTGGCCTCAAACTGGGAGTTGCCTCTCCTACAGCTGAGATTACCGGCACCCGCAACCGTGGCTGGCCCAGTGTCCGTTTTTATCTGGTGCTTCTGGTCATCTGATGAACGCATCCTCCACACAGCCTCACTTGAAAACTGGATTAGGTTCCGTCTTTCCCCACATCCATGCACAGATCGTCAGCATAGGACACGAGGCTCCCAGCTCCTCAACAGCCCCTCTCCTGGTCTTAAACCCTGTTATTTCCTCTCAGCCCTAGCAAATTAAGATGGACACAACTGGGCCGGAGATTTAGCTCAGTGGTGCCTGCCTCACAAGCGCAAAATCCTGAGTTTGATCCCAGTAACTACATCCAGTGCTGGGTGTGGTGACTCACGCCCACCAGCAATCAATACCACATACCACAGTGCCGGGCGTGGTGGCTCACGCCTGTAATCCCAGCACTCGGGAGGCAGAGACAGGAGGATTGCTGAGTTCCAGGCTTGCCTGGGCTACATAGTGAGCTCAGGGCCAGCCTGAACTACAAGGCGAGACCCTGTCTCAAAAAAAAAAAAAAAAAAAAAAAAGATGGACACGACTCAGTTTCTTCTAATTTTTTTTTTTTTTTGAGACAGGTTCTCTCTTTGCAGCTCAGGCTGGCCCTGAGCTCACTATGTAGCCCAGGCAAGCCTTGAACTCAGCAATCCTCCTGTCTCTGCCTCCCGAGTGTTGGGATTACAGGCGTGAGCCACCACGCCCAGCAGTTTCTTCTAATTTTAGCTCTACTCTTCCAGAGTCCTTTGAAAAGAGACAAACAGTACCACCTTAATTAGGGCTGTTTCTCTATAACTCACTAAAAGGCATTTTCCGGACCAGAGGCGAGTTTCTGACCAACAGACTAGATTCTGTGGGATCACAGCCAGGCGATTCCCTAAGACGCCAAAATTGAAAAAGACCCCGCAGTTCAGTTCTCTGTTGCGCTGAGCCCACCACGCGAAGCCCGCTTAAGCCTTCCCTAGGGTCTTGTATTTAAGATGCTCCACACAACGTAAGACAACTCTCGAAGCCTAGAGTCCATTCACTCATTTCAAGTTCGGATAAAAGGACGAATCTGCTCAACCATCTGCCGAACTTCGCTTCGAAGAGAAGCTGTCTGGCGACTCCGCCGGGCGCGTTCCCCTCACTCATTCCGCTGACCTCGGAGGACCGAGTTCTGACTCAGTCGCCACCATCCTCCTCCCCAAGGACCATCGGAGCGCCGAGACTCCGCTCCTCTTCCCACCTTCCCCTACTATCCCCCAAGGGGCGGGCTCCACTCCAAGTAACCTCTCCAGACAACATGGACACCCAATGAGCAGGGGATCCCCAAATAAGTACGGCCAATCGCGCCCGGAGAGCCCGAACAACTAGACGTGACGTCAGGTGTGATTAAATTGACGCGTCACCTCGACGTCAGCCTCTCCTTTCTCGGACGTCCCGTCCCGGGAGCAAAACTCCGGCGACTTTGGGCCCCGCCCCATGAAAGGTGTCGGCCAATGAAAGATGCCCCAGAGAAACCGAGCCAATGAGAAGCGCCGGGGGCGGGGCGCGCGGCCGAGGGTGGGGCGGACGGCGACGGTGGCAGCCTGGGGTCCGGCTGCGCGCAGTCTATGACAGTACGTCAGCAGCGGGATGGCCGTAGCTGCGGCGGCGGCTGCAGAAGCCCGAGCAGCCGCGGCCGCAGTGGAGGCTAGAGCCCGAGCGGCGTCGGTGGCACCCCGGGGAGTTTAAGATGGCGGCGGGGGGGACGGCGGGCCTGCGGGAGGAGCAGCGCTACGGACTGTCGTGCGGGCGGCTGGGGCAGGACAACATCACCGTGCTGCATGTGAAGCTCACCGAGACGGCGATCCGGGCGCTCGAGACTTACCAGAGCCACAAGGTGAGGCGACGGGGCCGGGCGGCGGCGCGAATGCCGCGGCGTTGGGGGCGGCGGGCGACGCGAGGACGGCGGCCCCTGGCGGCGGGGCCGGGGCGGCTGGCGGGCGGGCGCTGCGGGACTTTCCGACGGCGTTTGCTGGTTTCCCGGCTCGTCCGGTTCCCCGGAGGGAGAGAAGCCCCGGGCGAGGAGCGGGGCGGCCGCGCTGGCCGTGGCCGGGAGCGGGGCGCGCGCCGCCAACCAGTAAAGAACCCGGCGGCAGCGGCTGTCTGCGCTTCTGTGGGCACCGGGGCTCCGCAGAGACCGGGACCCGGGCGCCGCGCCTGGGAGGCCAGGACACAACTTGCGCTCCCGGCGTCCTGGGGACACGGACGCTCCGGGGACGGGCAACTGGGCGAAGCCGTGTGCTCGCCGAGGCCGGGAC
The DNA here is from genome assembly GCA_004025085.1 of Thryonomys swinderianus. Taxonomy (NCBI): domain Eukaryota; kingdom Metazoa; phylum Chordata; class Mammalia; order Rodentia; family Thryonomyidae; genus Thryonomys; species Thryonomys swinderianus. The sequence goes on along the minus strand of PVIC010034986.1, from coordinate 13,761 downwards.
GCGGCGCTCCGAGTGCGGCTGGGGAGCGGACGCACCTTGCAGACCGGGGCCCGGGACCCCCGCGGGCTCTCCCACACCACTGCGGGAGCGAGGGCTCTCCGAGGAAGGAAGCTGGCGGAAGCGCGGCCGAAGGACGCGCCGCGTCCGGGGCTGGCTGTGGGACTCAGCCGCCAGGAGCGATCCTGACGGTGGAAAGAGCTCGCCGCGTCCTCTCCCGGCAGATGCCGCCCCTGCCCCGCGTCTCGGGCTTCTCCGCGGACACTCACAGCTCCCGAGTGCGGCGAGAGGCGCAGACGCACAGGCGCCGCAGCTGAGCACGAATCCGGGAACGCTTTCCCGTGATAAAAGTGGGAGATGGCGGGGCCCCGGGGAGAGACGCGGACAACCAGGGCGCCCTGTACCCAGAGAGCGACCGGGGTGGGGACATCGCCTGGGGAAGGCTGTACCATATGGGGACGCAACGCTGCACTCTGAGGGGACAGAAGCCAGTCTAGACGAGGGAAGAGGCAACCAGCGAGGCGACTGGACAATAGCCCAGTCCCTAGGGAGGGACGCACCCCGACAGATTTCACAAAGCCAGAGACTGAGGGGCACGCAGCCTCGGGGACTAAATTCGGATAAAAGTGGAGAAAAGAATTAACATCTGTTGAGCTCCCACTAGTGCCAGGCACTTTAAATGCACGGGGAGAAGACCGAGTCCCGAGCAGCGCTGCTAGTGTAAACCTGAGTCAGCTGTGCTTAGGGCGGCCCTCCGCACGCGTGCACACGGGAGGCGCGCAGCTGTGCACACCTCGGGACCTGTGTGAACCCACGAGACAGGGCTGATCCGGTAGGAGATTCAGAGCTGAGCGTACACAGGAGGACACCCAAAGAATTGCCCAGACAATGTAAATGCCAGGGTGCAAAGAAATGCTGTTGAAAAACCCACGCTTCCTACCAGTTGTCTTGGGAAAAACAGCAGCGAGGAGCGCGTGTATAAGTAAAGATACCTTACTGCCCACAGTGAAAGCCCAAGGGGAGACTCACGTACGGCTGGTATTTCAGTGTATACCGGCAATAAAGACGCAGGGAGATAAAAGAAATTTAAACTGCACGTGTGCCGGGAGCTCCCCGTGCGCAGGTGCACCTGCAGCGGAGCCCAGCCTCGCGGGGAACGGGAGGCCCGTGTGGGGGGCGCCAGGCGCAGGCCGGCAGCGGGGAGGAACCGGTCCTGTGAGATGGACAGATAAGCACACCGGTTCTGAGGGAAGGGCGTGGGGAGGAACGATAGTGGGCAGAAGGTGGGTCAGGAGATGGAGAGAGGAAAACACACAGAGGGCTGGAGAGGAAGAGGCCAGCCCCAGACAGAAGCAGGCCGGGGAGCAGAGAGAGCTGGCCCGGTGGGTGAGGGGGGATCCCGGGGCAGGGGGTCAGCCGCTTCCGGAGGGAACAACTGGCAGACTGCAGCTGGTCAGTGCAGGTGGGGAAGGGAGATGGTGGTGCCCGGGGCAAGGTGAAAGACACCCCTACACACACACACACACACACACACACACACACTCTGATCTGGGCGACCACTGGGTCCCGGGAGGGAGTGTAGCTTGTTTTCCTCTTTGTGTGGCCTTCATTTCTGCCTCCTGAACGCTAACATTTTCATGCATGGGAAACCCCCACATTTATATACCAGGGTCTTGCAGGAGTCAGGAAATCAAAAATTCTCAACTGCGACTTAGTTATTTTAAGAAAAAAATCCTAAAAGTACTGAAATCAATGGCTTTGTTTGCTCTTAGCTGCTTTTGTTAACTATTATTATTATTATTTTTTTTTTTACTGGTTTTTACTCTCCCTGGATATGCATGTGAGAGGATTTGGTCAGTTTACAGAGGCAGAAAGGGAAATGGAGAAGACGTAGGTTCCGAGTCCCTCCACCTTTGTAGAGTGGCGCCCATGGAATGAGCGAGGCTCGGAATGCGCTCTCTCCTGCCGGACTGGAGGGAGAAGTGCCGACATGCTGGGGCTCGGAGAGAGCCCGAATATGCTGACTTGGCACTTGCCGGCTGCCATTGTCTTCTTTCTGGCTTGACTAGCTTCTGTCACTTCAATTTTTTTATGGGGCTTGGCAGAGCCAGCTGGAATTGGGGTAAAAATGTCAAGCCCAGTGGGTTAAAAGTGGAAAGAAGCTGAGGAAATGTAGGACCTTTGCAGCAGCAGCTGCAAACTGTTGGTGCTAGGGTAGCTGAGCCCCCAGATGCCCCGTGGCCCCCTCCCCTCTCAGCCAGGCTGGTAGCAGCAGTAGGCATCTGACTGAGCTTTCGTCCTCCAGTGCAAAGATATTTCTTTGGTCTTTTTCACCTACATCCCTGTCAGGATTAGGGTCCAAGGCCTGAAAATGTAATGGCTGTGTGGGAATATGTTGGTGTGGGCTGGAGAACTGGGAAAAGATTTAGACGGCTAAGCTTGTTCTCTGTAAGGGACAGAATGGCTTATGGATGGCAAAGAACTGCTCCAGCATCGTTGGGCTCATTCGGGAGGGTGTCAGATTCAGGGTGACCCAAGGCCCGCGTGGGGTGATGACTGTGTGACTCCTTCACTTCTAAGGACTCTGTTGGATCCAGAACTTGCAACAGGCTAATTTGCCAGACAGGGCATGAGAGCTCTTTTCTGTACCTAGGATTTTGTCCAGTTGATTCACCCTTTTATATTATCCACTTGTCCTAAGGCTTCAGAGAAGTGAATTTAAGATTTTTGGGAAGCTATGATTTAAGAGTAAATTCTTCAGATACAGTTGAAAAAAAAATACTAAGTTATTAGGGTTCATAGAAACAGAATCCTTAAAAATGCAGAGATCTTGAGTTTCTCAAAACATAGTTCCCCACTGTTTGAAAAAAAACAAACTTGATTACCTTCATTATTGAAGTTTTCTACTTTTTAAAAAAAAATTCTTTGTTTATTTTGGTATTTATTTATTTGGAACTCAGGACCTTGTGCTTACCAGAACCACTGAGCTAAATCTCCAGCTCCAATTTTTCTGCTTTAGTGAAGATATCTTAGGAGCTTTTCCAAAAGGGTGAGGGATAGTGTAAAAGCAGGAACTGGTGTGATGGCTACACTGTCTCAAAAAAGTTGTTTTCTAGTCACTCAGAATATGGAGATAGCTTCAGACTGATTGTATATACAGTATTGACTGGAGAGTTATTTCCGTCATTTCCAGAGACATTTAAATATGCTACTACAAACATCTAGGATATCAAGCTTCTTTCAAATGTAGATAAATGATTTTTGAAAGAAAGAGCAAGTCACTGATATCACAAATTACAACTTTAATTTCATTTAAACTGGTATCTATGGATGTGTGGTCTGCATACGCCCTACATATTTCAAATGAGCATGTGTTACTATAATTACATATTTCTTCAAATGTGAAATTATATCTAAAGCGAAAATACAACATTTTATAATATATTTTGGCTACTTTTCTCCAGTAATATAGCTGATTTTCTTTTGACCTTTGAATAATATATTTATAAAACAAAAATGTTACCCAGATATTGTTTTTAGATTTAGATATTGCTGAGCCTATCAACTTACTTTCTAAAAAATGTTTGCTTACAATTTCCAGGGGGGCTCAAATATTAAGCTAACCTGACTAGCACGTACAAAGTATTATGTATGAACAAGCATTAAAGCTACTTCTCAGTTTCTGAGATCAAAAGGCAGATACCTTTAAATAGGGTTCTGTTAACACATTCTCTTGGTTTGAAATAAATTTTCCTGCCTATATTATTGCCAGTTAGGAAAATGTTATTGCTCTCAAGATTTCTACAAATGTACTTTAATATTGCATGAAGAGCTCAATCTCCCTATATGAACAAATACTACTATTTCCAATGCATAAATATTAAGCCCCCAAAGTTATTATCCTTCATAATACCTCCCTCTAATGTGTTGCCTGTTTTTAGATTTTTAAGTCTCTGCTTCCACAGATCATGGGGTAGGCGATTGCCTCACTTTAGCCTTTCTACCAGGTGAACGTTTCCGCTTTGGGCTCATTATGGTATAAGATGCACAAGAGCCTCATCCCGTGCTTCTTCTCTTTTTCTTTCTGCCCTCAGACAACTGCGTGGTGTTCTGAGGAGTCTGCCTTACCAGTGGAGAAGGCTGTGTGCCCGTAGTCCAGCTTCGGTATCCACATCTGCTAGCCCAGTGCTGCAGTGACTGCTAGACGCATTTATTAGGTGAAACAATAAGGCTTGCTGTAGCAGATTCCATTTGTTCCACTTCAAAAATGTAGCCTGGTTTAATTTCAATAAGTTAACCTCACCGACTTTTAACATAAGGGAAGCCAAGTCTGTGCCCCATAATGGAGTGTTTGAAAAGTTTATTCACGTGCTCAGTTTGTTGCTCAGTACAAAGCAGGTGCTCCTCCCTAAGAAAACTAGTGGCCAGATTGCCTAAAAAGATAGTCAGGAAACCTTGGCATCAGAATTGGGAGGAGAAAGAAAGAACATATGTGAAGGACTGGAACATATTCAAGAACAGAATTTAAAAGGAAAGGAGTGTAGAATCCTTGGAATGATTTTCACAGGAGCTTACCAAGGACAGTCCCCAGATTCATCCTTTCATTTCTTCTGTTTGCATTTGGAAAAAAATTATGGAAGCAGCACTCCAGGGCTTGGTAGACCATTTGTGATAAAACCAGCAAAGGAGAACAAATGAGAATTTCTGCTGAACCAATGCTGGATTGTTTTTTAACAGTTTGCAGTGATCCTTTTTCTCTGGCACAAAGAGGCCCATGAACTGGCACACGAGTCTAGCCAGTGAGGGTCAAGTGTATTTGAAGTGTGTGACAAGATATCCCTAAAATGTGATATGATGGGCATTGAGATCAGAGGTTTTACAAGAAAAACAGTGCATAAAATATCACCTCATTCCATTCTGCTGCATACCACAGCCCCATACAGCATTTCCTATGACTTATGCAAAAATCCAGAAAAGCAGGTCTGGAGTAGAACACACTAAGTTAATGCTCACGTCTCGCCTGCCAAATGAAAGCTGAAAAACATGACATAATGCAGGTCAGATTTATCAAGGAGAATTGCTTTCTCCTGTCTCTCTCTACCTCCCTTCTTCTAAGTCTCTGTTTGTAATTCTGTTGTGATATTAGAGGTCAGCAAAGCCATGATAAACACCCAAGAAGAATTAATTTAAGGGTCTCCACTAATTTTTGCCAGCAATATTTTCACAGCTGGCAATCTAATATAGACTGTAAAAAGAGAATACTTATAAGCTGTAAACTTCAAGATTCCTGAATCATATTAGCACCTTGAATTGACCTGTGTAGTCAGGGTATTTATTTGGCAACTAGTTCCTCAGTAACTAAATTATTAGACAAGTAGCATGAGCTTCTTTTCTTCATGCAAATCCTACGTTATCAGTCTAGAAAAGATCCTTGGGACTTAAAGGATTTTAGTGTTAGGAGTTCAGCGAGTATAGACTGGACAAAGTACTACATACACAGCAAAGGGGATGTTATAGGTAAGGAAGAGACAGTAACAGAAAAGCTAGGGCAGGGCCTGAGAATTACCAGAAAGACTCTGTTCCACTTAACCTGGAGTGCAGGAAAGATAGTTGTTTTAAGAGAGTAATAGCAGATCAGAGCAGATCCATGTGTTTCCTAAGTAGTCTGGATTTATTCTGTCTTCACTGGGGAGACACTGAATAGATATGTGAAATGATTTGAGAGATGCTTTCAAATTATTCTGGGTTTTGGTGTGTAGAATGACTATCATGTGAATATGGAGGGATTTAGACAAGAGAGGAGAAAGTACGTGATCCTGGCCAGAGATGATTGGGGTCTACACTAGGATACTGTAGAGAACAGTAGAATTAGTGGAATCTATATAATTTAACAGGACTGTACAGGAAAAAAAACTGCTTTGAAATTTCTAGCCACTGATAAAAATAAGTGCCATTTAGGTGAACATTCACTCAGTCTCTTATTTAGTCACCAAGAAATTCAGGTTTGGTTAAGTGTTTTCTATTTAGGAGTCTGAGACAAGCATATCTAGAGCAGTTTATAAGGCTTATATGTCCTATATCAGTACTACTTTTTTATGCAAGTTTTAGAGATTGTTGATGTGGGAAATGCTGAAACTGAAAAAATTTGGTTGGAGCAGGGCTTTTAAATTTTTATTTATATTGTTATATACTTCTTTTACTGAATAATCTCTAAAAGTGCATTTAAAGCCATCATAGAACATAGATAATATGAAGACAACTTGATTTTAAAATGACGTTCAGACCTTCTGTGGTTTCTGTTGCTAGTGATTACTGAAGCAAAATTAACTATATAATATATGCCTGGATTTACATTTGAAATAATAGAATTCCTAAAGGCCTTCAGAGGATCAGTGTTTCCACTTCTTCCAGGTTACTTCCATTTCTGTTGCAGTTGGAGATGTGTAGATAGATATGTATAATATTTATTTTTGTAATGGGAGATCAAACCTAAATATACACTGTACCACTAAATGGTAACTTTGGCCTCTATTTTGATTCTTTAATTTCCACTTTCTTTTTTCTTTTTTTTTTTTTTTGACAGTTCCTTATGAAAAACAAAGCAAATCACAAGTACATAAAGCTCTTTTTATTTTTTTATTTTTTTATTTTTTATTTTTTATTTTTTTTGCTTTTTTGAGACAGGGTCTTGCTTTGTAGTTCAGGCTGGCCCTGAGCTCACTATGGTGCCCAGGCAAGCCGCCGCGAACTCAGCAATCCTCCCGTCTCTGCCTCCCGAGTGCTGGGATTACAGGCGTGAGCCACCACGCCCAGCATTATATGTGGTAACCGGGGATCGAACTCAGGTCCTTAGGCTTGCGGGGCAGGCGCCGGAACCACTGAGCTAACCCTCCGGCCCCATAAAGCTCTTTTTATACATATGCAGGGTTCGTGACCCACGGGGCTAACTTCAGCTGCAAGGCTTTCCCACCTAACAGCTTATTCAAGGGTGAAACCAGTCTGGAACTTTGTGAGATTCACTGAGAGACCTTGGGGTCTGAGTAAGCTCACCTAAGTGTGAGCATATTTTAAGATGATGTCTGTTCAGTTAGTATCATTGCTTTTGGCACCATCATTAGAAACCATACTCAGGGAATCCAAAAAGTGTCTATGCAGTCAAAAGTTGGTTATTTTGAGAATTTTTCATTAAAGATGAAGAGGTAGAAGTCACAGATACACCTACCAAATATTCATTTGTTTGCCCAACACTTTTACCTGTCTTCTGACACGTGCCAGAACTAGACACTGGAGATACAAAGCTGAATAGGTCAGGAGTGGGTCCTTGTCATGTAGTTGAAGCAGGTAAAAACATGTTAAAAAAAAAAAACCACAATGCAGCATTCAAGGGAAGCTTCAAAAGAGAGAGGGTTCTGTTTAAAGATAGGTCTGTCTTCACTGCTGTCCTCTGCTGGCCTTCATTTCTCCCACAGTCCTGAGATTGCCCCTGACGGGGTGCCCTGTCACCAGTGATTTGAATGTAAGTTTATTATACAGATAAAAGGCCAACATGAAACTCTTGGCAGAGACATGATGACATACAGTGCTTCAAGCATTGTTAGTTTGAACCATGAGTTGCAACAAGTATTTGATGGAATTTTCATTTCAGACTTTTGTCTTCTATGTTCATTTAAGAGCTTTTAGAAGCCCTAACACCGAAGACAACAACATTTTTTTATTTGACATATCAGACAACTCTAGTTTTTCAAAAGCTGTCCTTTAAAACAAGAATTGTGTTAAGTATTTGGTTTTGGCCCCTTTCTTTCCCACTGTTTTATGTTTATTTTACTCTTTTCTGTGCTGTGATGGCTAGAAAGAAATTATTCTCTACTCCATATACTATTTAATCTTGTTCCAAATCTGCAGTTTTTCCTACATATAAGGTTGGACTGAATGACAAAGCAATGTATCAGGTTTGGTTTTGTGGAGTTTAATGATTCTTGTTTTTGGCTCCTAATGAAAGATTTAATGCAAATGGGATACTGTTTATTAAAGTAGCTTGGCATTATCTCTAAATTTCACATCACGTATCACTGAATGTATTACTAGCTTTTGAAAAGAGTTGAATATATTTGGTTTTTTTTCAGGGTGAACTGCCTGATTTTCTGCTCCAGCTCCAGCTCCAGTTTTCTTCCCTTTTTTCCCAGACTAGATATTTATTTTATTACATTAGTTACAATATAATTATTGGACTTTGGATTCTTTATCAGATGATGTTACAGTAAGCAAGGAATAAAATGCCTCTTTAAAGAGCCATCTCCACATGTTCTATAGAAGCATAGTGCCTTGCTTTAAAAAGGCAAAACCATCGATTTTATACAAGTTATATCTCAGAGCAAGTCATACCTACCCCTTACCATTTACAGAGTGAAAACAGTTCTTCTTGCCTGATACCTCTTTAAGCTGTAGTCCAGATCTGAAAGAGTGACTTTACTTTGAGCTCTTAATTTTTTAGGTTTAAGATTTTTCAGATTTTAAATATGTACTAGAGAGAGGAGCAGGAAAAAGCCAGCCCTAAAGTGATGCATACAAGTACAGTTTTTTTGGATTTTTTTGTTTGTTTTCTGTTTTTGTGGTACCAGGGATTGAACTCGGGCCCTTGTGCATCCAAATTAGGTGCGGTACCACTTGAGCTAAATCCCCAACCCGAAGTACAGTTTTGAAAGCAAGACCCAGACAGTGGAGGACAAGAGCAGAGCTCCTGTACGGTTGTTCGTACCAGTTCGTAAAGAGCTGCTGGGTTTAAGGGCCAGACCACTCGTAAGCAGTTCGGCTTCCTGAGACCCTGGAGGACTGACCCGAGAAGTAAGAATAAAGCAGTGGTATCTACTCCTTGAGGACATTTGTGAGAACTCCTGGAGTGGTGGTTAAAAATCATCGTAATGGGGCTGGAGGATTAGCTCAGTGGTTCCGGCACCTGCCTCACAAGCACAAGATCCTGAGTTCGATCCCTGGAAACCACATACAATGCTGGGCGTGGTGACTGACGCCCACCAGCCATCAATACCACATACCACAGTGCCGGGCGTGGTGGCTCACGCCTGTCATCCCAGCACTCGGGAGGCAGAGACAGGAGGATTGCTGAGTTTGAAGCTTGCCTGGGCTACATAGTGAGCTCAGAACCAGCTCGAACTACAAAGCGAGACCCTTTCTCAAAAAACAACAACAAAAAAAAAGAAAATCATGGTAATGGCTGACACTTGGAGCGCTCGGTCGATGGTAACTGGTTACCTGCAGTTGTTCCTAAAACAGTCCCAAAGCAGTCACCCCAAAACACTGCCATTTATACAAAGTGGTTTCTTTGCCTTGGTCAAAGTGCCAAAATGATATTTGACTTAGAATTTTTTTTTTTGCAATATATATATATAATTACATATAAGATGGCTTAAGTGCACAGGGAAATACCAAGTATTTAATAATGTCCTGTGCATTTTGTATAGACTCAATAACTGAGTTTAACACAGTTTCATGATAGGCTCAGGATGGAAGTATTTCAAGTAAATTTCTTATTTTAGGGAATAAAATTCAAAAGATTTCTCCATTTTTAGAGACAGCATTCTTTTCTAGAACCAGAATGCCCATCGCATCTCGGCCTTTTGGCTAAGATCAAGTGTAGAGCCAAAATGCCATTTCTCATGTTTGCTCATTCACAGAGCTGGTGAGCTAGGTGATGGGACACCCCTGTACTCCTAACATGTGGGAGGCTGAGGCAGGAGGATTGTGACTTTGAGATCAGCCTGAACTACGTACAAAGCAAACTCAGGGCTGGCCTGGACTGCGTAGCAAGACTGTCTCAAATGAATAAAACAAACAGAAGATGTTTGATAAGGTAGAAATAACCATAGTCTAACTTACTTACATGGATAAGCAATATTTAAATATTCAGGAGATTGTTATATACCGCCTATATAAGTAGCTTTATTTGGCTCTTGAGCTTTTCTCCTTCTCATCCATTCTAAAGGAATAATCAGGAAGTAATATTGCATAAAATTAATATTCCTTAGTAACGTGTTAAAATTGTGGAAAATTAATATTCCTTAGTAATGTATATATTACTTTTATAGTCCTAATATATTTTCAGGAATGGTTCCTAAAATAAGTATACATAGATGTGTAGTCTTAAAACAGTTTTTGTTGCAGTAGTATTGCCTTATAAAGATAAATATCAAGAGTATAAACTTAGGAGCATTTTCATATTATCTGTACTTCTAGTGCTTTATTTATCTGTCTTTTAGAAGAAATGCTGAGGCCTCATTCAAAGAGTAAAGGCAATGAGACAAAAGGGTTTTACAGACTCTTGTGACTGAAAACCATCACCTTTATCATTTCTGAAATATCGTCAAAAGGCATTTCTCTACCTGGTTGCAATCTGCCATGTCTCTTGGCTGGATGTAGATAGCAGGTTGTTATTTTATCACTCAAAAACTGTTTTATTAAGTCCTAGAACTCTTGATTTTCAAAGATGCTGCATGTTGCAAGGATTTTTTGTTTTTGTTTTTTGTGGGGTTTTTTGAGACAGGGTCTCGCTTTGTAGCTCAGGCTGGCCCTTAGCTCGCTGTGTAGCCCAGCCAAGCCTCGAACTCAGCGATACTCCTGCCTCTGCCTCCCGAGTGCTAGGATTATAGGTGTGAGCCACCACGCCCAGTTTATGGTGTAAATATTTTAAAGCTAAAAAGCAATGGTTGATGCCCTGCTAAAACTCATATCTGTTAAGTATACTTAGTGAGGCATTTTAAAGCATGCTGTATCATATTTGGCCACCTATTATTACTTAATTACTTTAATGGAATTGTTCTTTAAAAGATATTTAAGGATACTATGAATTCAGATGATTGTTCACTGTGAAACTAGATTTTAAAACGTTGGGACAAAAATGCTCAATTACAATGCTTGAAACACCTGCTCAGAATGCTGTTTACTTTTAGAACTTCCTACTCCCGTAACTATCCTGTTAACACAGGTGTCAGAAGCCTAAGGGCTATAGAGGTCTGTGGACGACTTTGCCCTGCTTGGTAGATGGTGGAAAAGAACCCACTGCCAGCTGTGTGACACACTGAGTCTAAGAGAAGTTCTGCTAGCGGTTTGAACGATGCAGAAATACTCAAAGAAAAGTCTTTAGGTGTCTGCTGATCGTGGCCTGAAATGGGTCAGGGGCCTTCAAAGAAGGCACCAAGAGCTTATTTGGGGGGCTCTGGGACAGAGGGGTCTCAGTGGATGCTGGTAGCCCCGGAGCCACCTCCACATCACTTTTCTTTGGTCCCTGATGTTCAAGCTGTCAGCCAGCGTTAGAAATGTCTGTACCATCCACCACTCCTGTTGGCTCTAGATGAACCTATACTAATTTAGGCCTTTCCGACCTCTTGCAGGGAATTTCTAAAGCTTCTTCTGGAGCTACTTTCCAAGCGTTCCCTGCGGTCTTCTCCCATCCCCATCTAGCCCTCTCCATCTGCTTTACACATTGCTGAAAGAACTTCCTCACCACCAAACGCTTCTTTCAGCAGCTCATTCTTTATTCTGAAAATTGGGAATGCCTCCAGTTGTTCACCCCACTGCAGGCAAGACTTACAGATCAGCAGCAGAGAGCAGGAAAGGTTATTCCGCAGGCTGCTACACCTCCTAGCAGAGAGCCAGAGCTAGGAAAGCTGGACTCCTCTTTACAGCAGACAGACGCTAACAGAAGTCTTGAGGACAAGGAGAGCTTATCTTAGGCAGAAAGTGCAGGTCCAATTTGTGTTCTCAGTGCTGTGTTTCTGGTGGGAGAAACATTTCTACCCACATGAGACCTACTCACCACCCACATGCCCACCACTCCAGGCTGTGTCCTCAGGGCATCTTCCTCCCCGAAGTTCATCATTTTCTCATCTGCTATTTAAACCCCACCCCCTTTTCCCCCCACAAACCCTAGCACACTCTCCTCTCCTTTTAGAGAAATTTTACTGCGCTTCCCGGTAGTACTGATCCTAGTCCTTAATCATTCTCAAGTTTTCCCTGACTAAATGTGAACTCCGGCATGAAGGATTAGGCCCCCACATTCTCATATCTTTCGTTGCAGATGTGCGTGGAGAACAAGGTAGGACAAGAAGAGTAGTAAGTAGCAATAGGACAGTTGAGTCCTGGGATCTGGTCCCAGCTGTGTTATTAATTGAACACAAGGCCTGGGGTGGAAAGGTGAACAAGGAAAGTGTGGTATTAATACACAATATACACTATAAAGCTGTCTTAAAAAAAGATTATCTTGAGTCATTTGTAGGTAAATGCATGCAACTTCCGAACATCATGTGAGGTGATAAGACTCAGAAATACAAGTGTAAATATCACGTGGTTTCTCTTATGCGAGAAACATAACATACTGTTGATATATATACAAACAAAGAGACAAATAGGAAGTAGGGAGAAGTTAAAATCCTTTCCCAAATTACACAATCTCATGTTTCAGAAATATTTTCGTAAATATATTGTTTTACTTGTGCTACTACCTTATCTTAGTTCCTTGAAAAGAAAATTTTGTTACTAATCTGTTTTCTTTTTTGAGAATCCTTTTGGTCTATCTCTTATACTCTGAGTAACTTTTGAGTATCACAATACTTTGTAATAACTATTATGGTTTTGTTATGAAATTTTTACTTTTCACAAAATAAAATAAGTGTCCATTGTAATATTTTCTGCAAGATGTATCCATCTTATGTATCCATAATTCTGTTTTTAATATTAACAATGATAGATCTTTTTTTTTTTCTTTTTGAGACAGGGTCTCGCTTTGTAGTTCAAGTTGGCCCTGAGCTCATTATGGAGCCCAGGCAAGCCTTGAACTCAGCAATCCTCCTGCTTCTGCCTCCCAAGTGCTGGGATTATAGGCATGAGCCACCAGGCCTGGCACTGTAGTGTTTGATATTGATTGCTGGTAGGCATGAGTCACCATTCCCAGTACTGTGGTGTGTGGTTACCAGGGATCGAACTCGGGACCTTGCACTTGGTAGGCTGGCGTCGGAACCACTGAGCTAAATCTCCGGCACCAACAAGGTCACATCTTGAGTCATATTCACGTAGTCTATCTTTTAAAGGAGTAATCATTCTTTCCCATTTTTTCCTCTTTACTTTATTATACCCCTGATTAATAAGCCCTTAAATCCTCTAAGAAGTTGTATAGTCATGAGAAATAGCAGGTGATGCACACTGGTTAGGGGAGGGATGTGTGGATGCCACTATATTTTTATTTAGAGTAGAGTTGAAACCAGAATTCACTGTTCATTGGATGTGGATATGAGGGTTTGAAAAATAGTTTATAGGCTGATGTGTTACTGCTCAAATCTAATTCCTCATGAATTTCTGCTAGCAATTTAGAAGAAAAGCATCTCCATAGAAAAACATACTGGTAATCTTGAATACAGGAAGTATGCAGGATAATGGAAACTATGGTTAATATTTACAATCACAGCTTTTCTTCCAAATTCACAGTTCTCTGATAAAATATTGACATTAGAAAGGAGACAAAGCTTGTAATAAAACAGAAACATTGCTCTACAAATTATGTTCTCTTGGAGAAAAATCTGTGAGAAAACTGACAGCCTGTTTGACTCTCAAGTGAAAGGTACTCTCCAGTAGAATGTGAAAAAATAGAAAAATGCATATGATGCCCAAATATTTTGTTTCTAGCATCCTGCTGGAACTTTTCAGAGTTCCTCTAATTTTGTCTTTGATCTCTCCATCCTTATTAAAAATATGTCAGAA
>PVIC010034985.1:0-19272 GCA_004025085.1 Thryonomys swinderianus | reverse complement strand
GTCTCGGAGACAAGCGGGTGGGTCAGGAAAATGGGCCGCGTGTGGAGAGCATGTTCTATTTGTCGTTTCTCCTCCGGCCAGTGGGGAGGAATAAGCTCCTGGGATTCAGCGGGAAAGCTGGAGCCGCGCAAACTCCAGCAAGCCCGGGGGATCCTCCCGCAGCGCGAGCCTTTCCCTGCCCATGACGGGCTTCTAGACCAAGGTGGCTCCACTGACTTCCCCCTCTGCACTCGGCCGGAGCTCGGACAGCTGACTCGCTGTCCACTTGCCACACCTGCCAGAGGGCCCCCGGGACCAGCACAGCCCCGCTCCGTGCTGCTACCATCTCGTGCCTGGCACCACTTGCCATGCACAGTGGGGGCTTTGGGAGTGACAGCGGTGCGTCTGGAGACTGAGGGCTGAAGGGAGCTGGGGAGGGCCCGGAAAGAGCCGTTAAGGGAGCATCTGAACAGAAACTGCTGCTGCAGAGTCATCAGACGCACGATTTATCTGGGAGACTTACGACGAGGAGTATTAATAAAACTGATGTGCATTTAGGACTGGAGATTTAGCTCAGTGGTTCCAGTGCCTGCCTCGCAAGCACAAGGTCCTGAGTTCGATCCTGGTAACCACATACAATACTGGGCGTGGTGATTCATGCCCACCAGCAATCAATGCCACATGCCACAGTGCCGTGGCTCACGCCTGTCATCCCAGCACTTGGGAGGCAGAGACAGGAGGATTGCTGAGTTTGAGGCTTGCCTGGGCTACATAGTGAGCTCAGGGCCAGCCTGAACTACAAAGCGAGACCCTGGCTCAAACAAACAAACAAACAAACTAACAAAACCTGACGTGCATTTTAAAATAATTTTGACTTGGTGGAGAAAAAGAAAAATAATAGAAGCTATTTTCTAATGGTGGCTACAAACAAAAATCTCTTGTATTTTCAGATAAGACAGCTCTAGGGCGATAAAGCTATTACTGAAAGGCAGGTGTTAATTCTTCAGGGAATGCCACTCCTGATCCCTTGAGGGTCTCTGACCCTCAGCAAAACTCCCATGGGTCGCTTTTCATTTTCCTACTGTAAGCTTTTCTGGCTGTGCACGGAAAACAGAAGTTGGCTCATTTTTTGTTTTTAAGTTTGCATTTTAAATTTAACTCCAGCGCTTTACTTTTTTCTTTCTTGGAAAGGATAAGAAAGCATCACAGCCTGGGGTGTTGACAGCGTTCCCGAAGACCCCGGACCCCTGCGGCTTCCCGATGACTGCGGGGAGGAAGCATCTGTCCCAGGCCCATAAATAGGCGCTTGGCAACAGTCCCAGTTCATTACCCACATCATAAACTCAGTTCGGAGCAAAAGCAATAGAGTCAGTTTCCTGGCAGTGATGCTGTGATGGAGAATTCAAGTATATTTTAGTAAAATATGAACTTAACTTTAATGTACCGGTTGGGCGTCTACTATAGGCTAGGCCCTATTCTGTAAGAAATGTATTTAAAAAAAATATAGTCACTGAGAATTAACAAACTACACAAACAAGTAAAACAGAAGGCAGAATAGAGGTAATGTAAGTATATAATATTTTATGAGTTTTTTTTTTTTTTCTTTTGAGACAGGGTCTCACTCTGTAGTTCAGGCTGGCCCTGAGCTCACTATGTAGTCCAGGCAAGCCTCAAACTCAGCAATCCTGTCTCTGCCTCCTGAGTGCTGGGATGACAGGTGTGAGCCACCACGTCCGGCACTGTGGTATGTGGTATTGATTGCTGGTGGGCGTGAGTCACCACGCCCAGCATTGTATGTGGTTACCAGGGATTGAACTCAGGACCTTGCACTTGCGAGGCAGGCGTCAGAACCACTGAGCTAACCCTCCGGCCCAATATTTTATGAATTTTAAGAATGAAAGAATATTAAAAAATTATTACATCTGCTTTATATTTCCTCACAGAATTTCATATACTCTTCACAAAAGCCCCATAAAATAATACTACAGCTAAGGAACCTGAGGTTTCTGTAGGATTTAATCATGAACATGAAAAGAATTTGAACTCATCATTTTCTGCTCTGAAATCTACACTTTCCACATGCTAATTCAATAAACACACACAAATATCACTCATTTACTAGAGACATTATGCAGATGAAGATCCCGCTGGGCAGAGTAGATACCGGCAGTGGAGTAGTTTTGCCTTGAAGCATTACAGCATGTAGGACCACCAGAGTTTTTGTTGTTAGCAGAGGTGAAGGCGAGTTGAGTTTAGAGTTTGTTTGTACCAGGAAGGCCTGATCAATTTTGACCTTTGAATTATTTCTCCCAAAACCTGTTCCCAACAATCCAGGAGAGCTTTGAATGTTGGGTGGGTGGGGTCCCTGCAGGTCTCTGAGTGCCAGGCGTCGGAGCCAATGATTCGGGAGCATCATCCGAGGGCGGGGCCATGGTTGGTGACCATAGGAGCAGGGAGATGTCCTTGGACCCATCAGTCCCCGCAGATGGCCGAGTGCCCCCCCACTGCGAATGCCAGTGGGAAGACGTTCTGTCTGTGCCATGCACAGAGAAGACTGAGTCTTGGTCATGAGCAAAGTTCTATTTTCAGATGAGAAAATAAAGGCTAGTAAGAGGGCCACACGGCTCGCCTGGGGCACTGCCGTGTTACGGAAGGAGAACTGTGCATTTATCTGTCAGGAGATCATATTCATGATCCCCTTCACGGCTTCTTGGCTCCCTTAATTAGAACTTCAATGTGTTTCTCCTTTAACTTTCCAACAGAAGTTATATTAGTTATACTGAGTTAAACAAAATACCAAAAATAAGTGCCTTCCTCCAGGCATGCAGTAAACAACTGCGCATGATAATTTCAGGCACAGACACTCGCGGGGAAGATAAAACTGGGTGATGGGGCGAGAGGCTGGTGGGCAGGCTGTCCTGAGGGGGGGCCCCGAGCACAGGATCAGTGGTGGGGTGCACAGACGGGAATGCTGCCAGCAGGGGGCGCGGCAGTGCCAGGCGCTGAGCAGGAGGCAGGCGAGAGGAGGCCAGGGTGCCGGAAGAAGTTCAGTTCCCAGGGAGGCAGTAAACGAGGGGCGCCGGAGGCAAGGTCAAAGGGGCAGCCAGGTGCAGGAGCTGTGTGGGTGTGCTGTGTTGTGAGAACTCAATGGGGGACTCCAGTTACTGCTCTGATCAGTTACACAGGGTTTTCTTTCTTTTTTTCAGACAGGGTCTCACTTTGTAGTTCAGGCTGGCCCTGAGCTCACTATGTAGCCCAGGCAAGCCTCGAACTCAGCAATCCTCCTGCCTCTGCCTCCCAAGTGCTGGGATGACAGGTGTGAGCCCCCACACCCAGTGATTTTTCTTTCTTTTTTGAGAGACAGAGGCAGATTTATTAGATGGGATTAGAAAGCAAGAGAAAACAGAGAAGGGGCTTTAGTTTGAGGAGCTTATGGGATAGAGGACTATTCTCTAGCAGTTCATGATATGCCAAGCTTGGAAGGTTTTCTGGAGCCCCCTCCTTTTCCTGCTATTCCTGCTCTGCCTCTGAAACCTATTCTCTCCTAACTGACCTTCCCACTTTTTTTTTTTTTTTTTGAGACAGGGTCTCGCTTTGTAGTTCAGGCTGGCCCTGAGCTCACTATGTAGCCCAGTCAAGCCTCGAGTACTGGGATTACAGGCATGAGCCACCACGCCCAGCACAGACCATCCCAGTTTTTAAGTCTTATCACTATGTCTTCAGTAAGATCTCAGTCACTGCAGGATATCTGATCTCTGGCTCTCTCCTTCCATTATCGTTTTTCACAGTACCTTATTCATTGTTATGCTGTCAATCCAGTCATATTCTGCTCCTCTGTGTTTGTTAGGTAGTCTGTCTGTCCCTTCACATTGTAAGTTAATAGAAAGCAGAGGTATTTTCTAGTGGTGTTTTTCTTTCTCTATGAATTAGTATGCTCCAGAGAAGATGAGTCCACAGGCCACTCAAGGTAAGCAGAGAAAAGCAGAGACGGTCTCCCCCTGTGTCAGTCTTGTGGGGACTCTATTGCTGAAGCCGGGATCTGCCTTACGCCCTAAGGGCCATGGGTTAAAGGTGTTAGTGGGAAGATGGAGCCCAGGGAGCAGGAAGTCTCAGGCGTTTGGGGACCTGCCCTTGACAGGCTCGGTGGGAGTCCAGCCCCTGCGGTGGACTGTCATTTCCCACCCACAAGGCCAGCGCTCACTCTGCCTACATCCCTGCCATGGTGTGCTGCCGCCACAGCCCGAAGTGAGGCGGGCAGACTGCCAGCAAGCCCCGTCACTCATGCACCCGAGGTGATCCCTGTAGCCGTGGACAGCCGGCGGATGCACTCATGAGTTAATTCTACTGTCCAGGGATGTCTGAGCATTCAGAGAGGCCTTTGTGGCCGGTCCCACGATGGTGAGAGGAAAGGCAAAAAGTCTGTTTAGACCACGCTCCTACCCGGAGCAGGAAGCTGTTATTCTAAGGTGTTTTCATGAGGGCGGCCCAATGCAAGGGCACCGGGTCCATTCTCCAAGGAGGAGCCAGAGCCGCTACCTTGCGGCCTCTTCCTAGCACTGCATGCTCGGGGTGCTGTTTGGTGTCTGAGTCCCACCCTGCGGCCACGACGGAGCTAACACAGTCCCTGTGGCCTCTGCAGGCTGCGGAGGACCGAGAGATGAATGCTAAGGAGAGCATTTACTAGGTGCAGAGAATCAGCAGGGATGATTGTCTTTCCAAAGTCTTCACTGCTAAGATATTTGCTGCAGAAGCATTTCACCTACATTTTATCTTCCAAGGAGCTAAGAGGCTATGGGATTACCAAGAGAAGCTACACAAAAAAGACCTTTTAAGTGTTTAAACAAAACAGCCTCGTTTACCCATCTGCTGGGAGTTCTGGCCTGAGGATGACAGGCAGCCCTCCTCCACAGCGACCTAGGTATGGCACCAGCAGAGCGGGCTCAAGCCCTCGCCCTCCATGTCCCCGAAGAGGCCGGTGTCCTGCCCTGGGAACAGCTGCCCCAGGGTCATGTTTCTGCCCTGCATGGGAGGCACACTGTATGTCACCAGCGCCTAAGTGCGTACTGTCATCATTTTGGTAGAACACGGGTTCTAGAACCTGGAACAAAGGACAGAAGACAGGGGCAGGGTGTGCTTGGGATTGACTCCAAGGAGGGTGTTTCTCATAAAGAGAAACCGAGGAATCAGCTGCTCAGGTGGAAGTGAGTCTGGTGTCACGTGGACTGTGCCAGCAGAAGTTGCTCCCTGGTGAGGGATGCTGAGCGGAGAACTCAGGTGTGAGTAGGGAGAGAAAAAAAGGGCCCCAGGCGAATTTCTGTTGCTCGGAGAATGTCCCCAGGCCTTACCTGCCAGTGCTTTGGTCTCTTCTGCTTTGGTGCTTATGACCGAACCTGCGAACACAGCTTTTCTCTGGCAACCTCTCTTTTTTTGAAGTGCTGGATGTAAATGGCAAGTGACACCAAGAAACCAATAAGCAACTAAAAATAACTCGAAAATAAAAAGCATGTAAGCCTGCCCCAAATATGGCGTTTTCCAACTGTTTGAGACACCAACTCTGAGACTGTCTGGAAGTTAGTCTCAGAGCTGGAGCTGGATCTGGAATCCTCCGTGACCCTCCACGACCACGTGTCTGTGCAGGGCAGCGAGGCTTCTAGCTGGGCCCTCTGCCCCGAGGTGCCACGGGGCTCTGGGCACTGCTGTCAGCCTGTTCCTCTAGAAAAATGCCTCTGAGATCACTGAGGTGAGGTGAAGAGTCTTGTCTTGCTATAAATTCTATCTTTTATTCTGGATTTAAGTTTAGAAATGGATAAGTAAAGACACAAAGGCTGGAGTTAAGCCCTGTGACCCAAAGGCGATCATTTCCCAAGTGACCTAGGCCAGCGGCCAGGAGAAAGAAGGGGCAGAGGAAGTCGGTCTTATGTGAAGAGATCAGGCAGAAAAAGACGAAATGAAAGGAGGACTCCCCGCAGTGCGATCCACACAGAGACACCTACACGCATGTATCCACACATATGTATGAAATGCTTATCATGCTATATATATTAAAAAATGAACCTTCAGGGCCGGAGGGTTAGCTCAGTGGTTCCAGTGCCTGCCTTGCAAGTGCAAGGTCCTGAGTTCGATCCCTGGTAACCACATACAGTGCTGGGCGTGGAGACTCACACCCACCAACCATCGATACCACATACCACAGTGCTGGGCTTGGTGGCTCACGCCTGTCATCCCAGCACTCGGGAGGTAGAGACAGGGGGACTGCTGAGTTCGAGGCTTACCTGGGCTACATAGTGAGCTCAGGGCCAGCCTGAACTACAAAGCGAGACCCTGTCTCAAAAAAAAAAAAAAAAAAAAAAAAAGAACCTTCAAATGTAACTACACTTAAATATACAAATTTACTCTACACATTCACGCTGTGTGACAGCCCCAGAGTGAGAAGCAGAAGTCACTCTCCTTCTCTGGAGGACACACCAGGCATGGGGGGCGTGACATAAGCATGACCTGATTTATTTGGGGTGTTCTTCAATTGGAGAAGTGGGGTGACACTGCTCCTTCCGTGGAGGGGGTTGTGGCTGATTCCTGACACCTGCCTCTGGCACAAGCCTCAGGCTTGCTGTGGGACAACGAGGACCCGAGGGCCGAGCCAGCCTGGCCCCTCCCCCTGCCCCAGCCGCTCCAGTTCTGCAACGGCTTCCGGAGTCCCCGTCTCAGCGTCGCCACCCATTTCCCAAAAGCTGTCCATTTTCTCTGCAGAAGCTCTCAAAGGTCTTGCATGAAGCTCGGGTGGAATCTACCCTTCTCTGCCTGATGCGGGGCCCCAGACTCAGTCTTGTTCCCCACTCGAGGCTGCACTGTGTGTTTCAGTCCCCAGAGCACCTGGCTGCCTCTTCTTCTGTCCCTGAGCAAATGAAAAAATTCACCCCCTTTCTCTGCTCTGTTCCTGTCCCCGAGCTCCCTGAACTCAGGTATCCCCTGGGCTAAGGAACCACTGCCGGCCGGCCTCTCCCGGCCTGACCTCATCACTCGCACAACACTCTTTTCATTCACTTCCTTATTTTCTTGGTACATAAGCAACTTGCCTGTTGGTCAGTGCCCACAATTTGAGAAGTTTATCTTGGCTCTTTTTAGGGAATTCAGACCCTGGTTGGCCAGCTCTAAGGCAGGAAAGTCATGGTGGAAGGGTCTGGAGGAGGTGGTCAACCCAGGGGAGCCAGGCAGCAGAGATGAGGGAGGAGCTGGGGAGGGAGACAGAAGCTTCTAGAACGTACTGCCAGTGACCTATCTTGTGACCAGCCCCCACCTACCAGCACATTCAACTCGGAACTCATAGGTGGATTAGCCCACGGATGAGTATAGCACCCTGATGATCCAATCTCCTTCTGCATGTGAGAATTTGAGGGACGTTTTAGATCCAAACCTTAACACCTGGCACAGCGTGAGCTCCTTCAGGTAAGAAGTAAATGGCCCGTGCCCATGGTACTTCTTGCACTTTCAGTGGCACCTGACATAAAGTCCATGCTGGACAAATCCTTGGTGAATGAATGAATGGACTGATGGGAAAAACAGGAGCTGATGCTAACAGCAGGGCAATGACACCAGCATGCGGCAGGTCAAGGATGTCTTGGAGGAGTTCCCTGCCTACATCTCTTGGCAGATAATGATGGCAAACATTTGACTTCAGGCAACTACATTAAAGTCATTTTTTAAGGAGACAGAATCTAGTTATTAAATTTGGAGATAACAGGGCCAAAGGGTTAGCTCAGTGGTTCCGGCGCCTGCCTCGCAAGCGCAAGGTCCTGAGTTCGATCCCCAGTAACCACATAGAATGCTGGGTGTGGAGACACGCCCACCAACAATCAACACCGCATACCACAATGCCGGACGTGGTGGCTCACGCCTGTAAACCCAGCACTCGGGAGGCAGAGGCAGGAGGATTGCTGAGTTCGCGGCGGCTTGCCTGGGCACCATAGTGAGCTCAGGGCCAGGCTGAACTACAAAGTGAGACCCTGTCTCAAAAAGCAAAAAAAAAAAAAAAAAAAAAAAAATTTGGAGATAACAGTAAGTTTACATCAGTGCTGCGTGTAAATGCTATCAAATGCTTTTACTGCACTTTTGAGGTCCTACCTCTCTTCCACAAGTAGAGTCCGCCTGACTTTTTCGGTGGGAGTAACTCAACAGGGCCAGTCCTTCTGAAGGCCACTAGCTGGTTTGTCTGTTCTGAAAGAAGCTTGCTGGGTTTGTGTGTTAAATCAGGAAAATAGAAACTTGTTTCTCAATGAAGGAGAAAGAGACTGGTTCTAGATCTGAGGTAACAAGATGGCCACGGACACATGGGGCCACTAAGCCCCGTACGTGGTTCCGTGGAGCTGAGATGTGCTATCAAAGGAGGCACCGCAGACTCTATCTTGTCCCTCTCTGACTCTCTCTGCATCATTAACTTTTCTTTCTGGACTGCTTTATTCTGCAGTCACTCTGGACTCCAAAAATAATCCCACGACAGAGGCTGGAAACTAACCCCAAGATGGGCCTCACAGAAGAGCTCATTATAATGAGACTGTCCCCACCCAGCGGGAGTAACCACCCCATGACAGGGACACAGGCTGCCCCCCTAAGGAGAGGATGAAACTCCAGTGCTAATGGCTTGGAAATTCCCAGGACCAGTCCTGAGATAACAATTGACCAGACCACAGCTTGACCAGGGCGACCCCCTCTACCAGCTACGCAGACCCCCAACTCTTGCCCTCATCCGCCTTCTCTGGAACACCTCACAGTCTCTGTCATTCCCTCGAAGGCAGATCTTGAACTCTTCCTGCTCTGCCATGACTGACATTTGGGTAACACAGGAGACATGGCACTGTGATGGCTGGTGACAGTCAAGGAAGAAACACGCCCCCTGGGGATGGATAATCCCTACACAACCTCACCCCACTCTTCTATCTGAGATCAAAACGGAAATGGCTCAAGCCTGACTGTGTCACGACGCCTCATTCTTTGCTTAAGACCCCAGAGTTCTGAGGCCCATGAGGGGGGTTTGGTCCCAAAGCCAGACCATAGGAAAGGAACGCCTCGTTTACATGCTAAAAGACACCCAAGGTGGATGACATGCTTCGAGAGGGAACAGAGGGCTAAGTACAGGTCATGCAGGTGCCTCCAAAGACTCTACACACATGATGTGACTTGTGCACGCTGTAGACGTTGTGCGGTATGATCGACAAATATGGTGAATGTTTAAATTTAAAAAATTACAGTAAAAGACACAGTGCCATTAATCTCACTTAAAGTACTTTCCTTTGCTTCAAGCACAGTCATCACACTGTTCTTGCCATTTTTATGCAGTTATTTTGGAAAACCTTTATCATGAGTATCTTTAGCTCTGCTGTCCTGGTGGCCTCAAGGTCTGCATCAATCCAAAATGTTCACCTTTTGCAGTCATTTTGACTTTGGGGAAAGAGACAGAAGTCGTACAATGTCAAATTCAGCGAATAAGATGGGTGAGGACACGTTAAAAGTGGTGTTTTTATGCGCCCACCTTTCCACTGGTTGGCACTCAGCAGCAACACTCGGCACAGTTTGGATCACACCTCGTGAAGACACCCTCAAAGGGACTTTCCGGAACTGCTTCAGAAAGTGGCAAGAACAAGGGGATAAGTGTGTTTTATGTGAGCAGTCTGAGAGAGATTAATAGCAACATGTCTTTTACTGTTGTGATTTTTAAAAATCTGAACATTCATCATACATTTTGACGGTCTCTTGCACGGTAATGTTTTGACAGAAAGCACATGCCACCTCACTGCATCCCAGCTCGGGCTTCTCTGTGGAGCAGCCTCGTTTGCTGTACAGTCTCTCAGCAGCATGCGGCCGCATCCTGTATGATTCTAACGAACTACTTTGCTTTGCTAATTCTGCCCCCTTCAACCCCAACAAAAAATCTTGCTTTTTATGAAGCATTATTTCTTCTACAGTTTTCTGAGGCTAGAATTTAGCCCTACCATTTCTAGAACAAACATATCTAGCACTGTAGGCAATTCAGGAATGGAAGAGTATTTTTAGGCAGTTCTTAAGGCTCAAATATGGTATGTTCAACTTTGATGAAAACAACACAGAAGTTATTTGGTAGCTGGTGGGTGGCAGTAATAAAGTCCATAGAAAAACACTGCAATGAAATAGAGCTAATTTTCTATACAACATTTGCTGAGGGAATTAAAGCTTCAGAAGGGTTTTAAAAATATGACAGAACTGGTGAATTCCACAACAAAGGACTGAAGTGACAGCTAATTATAGTAATAGATGCTTAAGCTGCAGCAGAATGATGTATATAGGTCTAAGACTAGCATTCTTGGAAGTCATTGTATCAAGAACTACAATCCAATTTTTTTCAATTAAAACATGAAAGCCAGGAAGTAAGAAAAATAGGACTATGAAATTTACCTTTTGTTAAATCTTTGTTAATACAGTAGTTAAATGCATTTCCTCAGTGTGACTTGCCCTCCAAGAAACACTTTCAGTGGAACACTTTTAATAAACTCTGACTGAAGGACACAAAATGTGTATGCACACAGTCAACAAGCTTTGCCAATTAGAATTTTACCTTATTTAAAAACAAAACCATAAACAGCCATCCACGGTTCATAATTATTTTCATAAAGGATGGTGTGTGTCAGAAATGTTACCAAATTGGGATGGACCAGCCTCAGGGGGAGGCTTGTTCTGGAACCAAGTCCAGCACAAGAACGTGTGTGTGAGACCAGGTTTGGGGGTGTAACTCAACTGCCCCAATTCAAGTTCTCCCTCCATGTGCTAGCAGGCTGTGAAGAATAATGGTGACGAGACTATCAGCTCCCATGCGTGAGCTTTGAGGAAGAGACAGCAGCGGCTTTCACTCTGCCCATCTTTCCTCCCTCACGCATACAGCCTAAGCCCAACCATTTCCAGTCGTCAGAGACCCCAGCAGGTAACTTCTTCACAGGCCTGTCCTGTCATTATTCCAGTTCTCTGAGTTTTAAGACTCAATGGCTGACACATGCTAGTTTGTGAGTACATGCATTCATTTAAGAGGGCTTTTAATCATTAACATATGCCAGGCACTGCAGTAGGCTGTGGGATTTCATGTAACTAATGCAGTCATGTGATCCCCTGTCTTGGTGCCCAATATGGGTTCCTAGACACTCCTCAGGGGTTTTAAAACCAATGTGTGGGGAGGCAGGAAGTAGAGTTGGGGGTTGAAGAGAAAGGCAGTGTTACTCTGGACAGACTCAATACGCAGACAGAGAATAGACAGCCTATAGATAAACAGAACCTTCACCTACAACCAGCAGTGACCAGTGCAGAAAGCCAGCCTGCAATCTGCACCAGTCCCTCCAGAGAGCCAAACAATCACATCACCCAGCTGCAATCAGTCCTGAGCAGTCAAGACTCGACCACTAACTGCCAGCTTCCCTCATTTTTGTACCTTAGGAGCAACCAGAGATAGCAAATATGCCGCCTATATTACTAACTAGTGATGAGGATGCATTGCTTCTGGTTTGCCCATATGCAATCTCCCAGCCAGGAGCAGATTTGAAGACTTGTTTCCACTCTGAAGAAGCTTTCTTACTCCTCTCCCTTTGCTTTTTTTTAAATTAAAAATATTTTTGAAAAACGCTTGTTGAGACAGGGTCTTGCTATATTTCTTCCATCTCAGCCTCCTCAGTTGTACTGCAACTCCTTCAAATGCCTTCCCCTTTGCTTTCAAGTCCTGGGGAAAATGATTAGGAACCTTGCAATGCCAGCCAAGTGATCTGCAAGGAGCCACACCCCAGCTCCCTCTGCCTGCCTTGGATCCTCTGCTGTAGCCTTTGCTTCATCTCATGAGAGTGGTTTTCTTTTATCTCCATATCCTATTTAATTTCCTCCTGTTCTGATTCACTTGTTGAAACCTCAGTCTTGTTTCTAAAAACCCAACCGTTGTGGAGATCAGTGTGGAGATTCCTCAGAAAACTAGGATTAGAGGTCCCATTTGACCTTGCTATTTTCCTGCTAGGAATATATTAGAAGGAATTAGAGTCACTTTGTAAAGTCATATGTGCACCAATGCTCATAGCAGCTCAGTTTGTGATAGCCCAATCTTGGAAACAACCCAGGTGCCCATCAACTGGAGACTGGATAGGAAGATTTTTTAAAAAATAAAATGGAGTATTAATCTGCTATAAAGAATGACAAGTTTCATTCATTAATGTGCAAATGGATACACCTTGAGGACACACTAATAAGTGAAATAAATAGATCACAGATAAGTATATACCGCATCTTTTCTTTGGTATGAGAATCTATGGATGTAAATGAGTGCTAGAATGTATGATAGATTTTGTGAAATAGGGAATACCCAAAGGGAATGTGGTAGGGGAAAGTAATGAGGGGAAAGAATAAATATCATTTGAAAAGAAAAAGAAAGCACATGTATATAGTGGGTGGGGGGTTGTGGGGTGGGTTGGGATATGGGTAAAGTGAGAATTAATTCGTGTCATATTCTGGTACAAACTGAGTGTGATTGTGAGTTGTATGTAAAATATACCAATAAAGAATTCAATTAAAAAAATAATGTTTTACCTCTGTGTCTCAGATTTGCACTTACAAATTCCGCCAATTGACCTCTAGGTACCACCACTGACAACAACTCTGAACTACAGGAGTCAGATGCACATCTAGGCTGTGTCTGTGGGGTGTGGTGTAAAGATCTCCGCTGAGACACAACCTCCCTGCAAAGGTCACGGTCCCTGACCTTAGGGTGCTGCGACCCACCTTGCTGAACTGCTAACCAGGATGTATGTTTATGAGCAAATCTAGGGCTATTTACACCATCTCTAGCATAAATCTCAGGAAGGATAAAGTAAATAGGTCAAACAATGCTCTTATTTTTTCATGTGACTCCATAAATTGAGACCTCAGCAGATAATAAACCGCTGTTGTAAGACTGTTTCCCGTGGAAGACTAAGGAAGAGGACCTCCTACTTATGCTCTTTGGGAATAATATTATTTTCCAGATTATCATTTTAAAATTGTAGAAAACATGTATGATTTTATTACTGAATGCAGTCTGCTAACACAGTTATTTTATTAAAATGTAGCTTCTTCCACTCCCTTGTTTAGAGTGCATATACAAACAAAAATGACCTTTCTGAGTGGCATAGGTAATCTTTTAAATCAATAAAGGGAGAAGGAAGCATTTGTTTTCTGTCATTCCACAGTGCTTAAGGAATATTAATTACTCTGCTGTATTTGTAGTTGAATTCCCCTTCGCTTTGCTTCTTTTCCATTTTGATTCTTGAAACAAAGCCACCATTTCTCGGGAGATAAGAGGTCCTCGCCGCTCACACGGTCTCAGGAAAGTGTCACCTCAGTGTCAGCGCTGCACGGAAGGACAGTGTGTGGGACGTGACACTGACCAGGTCCCGTTCACTGGCAGCCACGCCGGGGCTTCAGGACTCTACCGCAGCGCTGGCGTGTTTAATTGAAAGGCAAGGGGACAAGAAGAGGGAGTCAGAGACCCTCGAAGTCTCATTGTTATTGGCGGGCTACGACCCCAGGCCCTGCGGACCCTGGAGGGGAGGGATGAGGCTCCGCGCGACACAGGAAGCGTGACTCGCCTCCAGGGCCCACAGAAGCACTGCTGTTAGAGCGGCCAGGTGGAACCGCAGGGCTGAGGTCGCTGAAGAGCCCGCGCTGCGCGGTGCAGGCGCCTGAGCTGTCCGTGCAGCAGCTCGCCCGACACCAGCGCTTGTCCTCGTGACACTCTCTGTTTCCAGCGACAGCGAGGTCCCTCCCCAAGCTGGCCCAGCAACGCTGCCAGCTCCCTCTGGCTCCTCGCGGCCCAACAGTCACGACGACAGCTCTGCCAGGCCTCCCCCGCTATACCCTCCTTCTTCTTTTCGCAGTCGCAGTCTTAGCGCTCTCCAGAGACATGGCACCAGTAGGACATATCTTGTCTCTCTCAGAATCTCTCAGGGGTTGATTCTAAGGACCCTCCTGGAGACTGAGTCCCTCACGTCCAACGCCCTGGCGCAGGCATCCGGCGTATCATCTGTGCGGCTCCTCCTGTGCACTTTAAATCGCCTCCAGTTTGTTCAGAATACCCGGTAAATGCTCCGTACGTAAGTGTTTTAGTGTATTGTTTGGCGAGCAGCGACAGGAAGAAAACCGTATGTGATCCGCACAGGCGAGACGTTTCTAAGCCAGTCTTTTGGATCTGAGGTTGCCGGCG
This sequence comes from Thryonomys swinderianus, assembly GCA_004025085.1. Lineage (NCBI taxonomy): Eukaryota > Metazoa > Chordata > Mammalia > Rodentia > Thryonomyidae > Thryonomys > Thryonomys swinderianus. The sequence goes on along the minus strand of PVIC010034985.1, from coordinate 5,063 downwards.
TCCGCGAGCGGGAAAGCCTGGAGGTTACCAAGGCGGGCTGCAGACAGGGCAAGCGGCCGAGCAGCCTCTGGCCCTGGCCCGGGGTCCCTTCTGGGCGAGGAGAGATGTGCAGCGGGATCGTGTAAATAACTAGGCTCTGGGGACACTTGGCCCGTCAGAGGAAGCACGGAGCGTGTCACGGTGAAGCCGGCCGGGAGAGCGCTGCGCTCCTGCTTCCCTAGAGACCCGCCCAGCCCGCTGGGATACCAAACACCGAGCAGGCCCAGAGTGAGGGAACCTAATTAAAAGAGATGCTTACTTTCCCAGTCTTACGGTGGGCAGTCTTTTTCTCCCCTACGAATTGTGACTCTCTCGCCGAAACAGCATGTCATAGAGGATGCCATGGAAAACTCTACGCTGGTTTTCTTCTCTGATGTGATTTTTCGGTTCCAGAGTTAAAAGCTTCAGCGACTCCAGACACCGAGCGGAGGCTGGGCTGCCCGGTGGGCGCCTCACTCCCGCGGCGGGAGCAGGTGTGCGCAGGCTGCCTTGCTGGGCACCGCCCGGCCCACACTGCTACGTGACTCAGTCACCTGTCTCTTATTTCTCCCACACGGTCCCGCGTTCACATATGCCTTTTAATTCTTTTCACAATAAGATTAAAATACGTACACGTTCACAGGGTTGAAGTAGGCCCATTCTTGTTTGCTCTAATTATATGTATACCGCTCAAAGCTCTCCCTTCCGCAGAGCTGCTGGGTTCTACTGATGAAGAGACCGATTACATCCTACCCTCAACTCCAGCATAATGGTTAATCTAAGAGGGTTTGTTCCAATTATTATAAGTGCAACCTTTTCTAAAGCATGAATTTCACCTTTTCCTTCCCAGCTTCCCCTAGTCAGCATCCCACCTCTGGAGCCTTGTGGTTTGAAGCGTGTACTTTCCTTTCAGCTTCACACACTGCTTAGTCTTTCGTTTGCTTTGTGTCCTGCCTCTTCTCCTCGGTGTTCTGAGACACTCCTGAGATGCAGAACTCTGGCTCCCTGGGCGGGAAGCCTTAGTGGGCTTTCTCTTTCTTCCCACAGGGCTCCCTGCGGCTGAGAATTTAAGGGAGTTGCTAGTAGGTCAGCAGGGGGTGAGCAGTACAGAAGCGAACACACCAGACTTCCGTCTTTTAAATTGAACTCAGATTGAGTTTGCAAACCTCAAGTACTGAGCAAGAACCGTTGTCATTCTATGGCCACCATGTCACCAAGGGTTAATAGTGGGAAAGAGGTGAATGCTAATTTTTCTTCGTGAAAAGGACAAGAGAAAGGAAATCTATAAGTATCGCTGCACGATCATGAAGGAGTGATTCTCTCATACACACATGCATGCGTGTGCGCATGCACACACACACACACGTGCATGCACGCGCACGCGCACAGAGTGGCTGGCACATAAATAGTAGCTTTGGAAAAGATTTCTGTTACCTGTCTTGTTCCAGTTCCCTGACCTTCAAGAAGACTAACCTGCTATCCAATTTACAGCCAGAAAAAGAATACAGATTTCTACATGGAAAGTCCCATATGGCTCGAAATCACTATAGCTTACACATTTCCCACCAACATTTACCTTTTACACGTGCCTGCTGCCTTTCTCCAGCCAGCCCGAGGCTGCTCTCCCCAGGCCTAGGCCCTGAGAATGACTGTCCCCCGCCCCCTTTCACAGGATGCTGGAAGTGCTCAGCACATTTTCATGGCTTTCCTGTCTGTGAACTTCTGGTGGGTCATAAAATAAGTTCATCTTGAGTCCCCGCATTATATTTACTCTGTACTTAAGAAATATCACATTTTAAAAGAATGACTTTATTGATATATTCAACATGAGAAGCTAAGAATGGATAAACCACGTGACCTGGTCACAGTGCCACCTCCTCTAGATAGACCCACAGGCACCAGTACCACACAGTAGAATGAGAGAGGTTGCAATCCTCCAGTTCTTACTGAGAGTGACGTTATATGAATCAAGGAGCTGACAGGGCCTCAGGTGGTTATGAGCAGGGATATGGGTTACGATGCTCTCTGACTTTTGCCAACCACTTGTGGACCACTCTGCTCTTCTCTATGACATGGGTGAAACTAAGTACTACCTGGTAACATGTAAGCTAGGCTTTGATTCATTTGATAACAAAAAGGCACGTGCAAGTTATCCTCACTCTGAATTTACAATGGTTAAAATGGGGGAAATTTTCACACTTCATGGTAACTACCTGTTTCTAAAGGAAATGATATTCAAAGAACTGTATAGGTAAAGGAGGAGCATTTTAAAGATCAATTCCTTTTTCTATGAACCAATAAAAACCAAAACAAAGACAAAGTAGTAGTCTTCAAGCAGGGAAGCCATACTTGAATAAGTCTGGTCAGGAGGTAACATTGTGGAAATAAAGGCACAGCCCCTAAACCTCAGTCATACAAACTCATTCAAAACTTCATACCTTATCAATTAATAATAGTTGCTATCAAAAGAAACTGTGGTGCTGGGTAAGCACATGTGGTGGTGGGAAAACTAAGCAAACAATGCTCCAGTTAAAGCCACTTGGTAGCATAATTTATGCATAATCAATATTCTTATCAAGCCAAGTTTATGTGTATTTTTTTTTTTTTTTTTTTAGAGACAGGGTCTCGCTTTGTAGTTCAGGCTGGCCCTGAGCTCACTACGTACCCCAGGCAAGCCTTGAACTCAGCAATCCTCCTGCCTCTACCTCCCGAGTGCTGGGATTATAGGCGTGAGCCACCACACCCGGTTTATGTGTATTTTATAGGAGGTCTAACTGAAAATTAGTAGGCAGATGTTTATGGATTAGAATTTTGTAAGTACAAAGAAAGCAAAAAGCAAACTGAGATAATTCCGTAAGTTGGACCAGCTCCTGATAAATACTTTAAACTTACACTACTATTCCTTATTTTTTATTTCTAAAGTAAGTCAAAGTTGTTATAATCAGTATTTTTATATGTGTGCTGGAATGGCCTTCAGACATGAAGCATAACTATCCTTTAAATTCAAAAGTAGAAAAAACACCTTGGGAAAGTTTTCTGTTTGCTATACACCATCTATTCAGTGGAGAGGGGAAGGATTGGATTGTTGACATTTATTTGTCTCATGGTTTATTTCTTTTCCTGGTGAGCACGTTGACTTGTCTCACCATAAAAGAGGAAAAATAGGTGGTGTAAGCGAGGAAGGCAGCAGTTTAACAAGGAAAAAAGAATAGTGGGAAGTGGGAGGCAAAGGGTGAATATGCAGAGGTAAAAACAGATGGTGATCTATTCTTCTTACACTCACCCATGTGATGGTGTCTTTCCCTACAGGGTCAGAGCCAGTGGTTGCCCTGCACCTCAATACTTTCTTTCTCATAAGAGGTAAACTGAAGTACAGTGTTATTCCCTGGTGCAATTAGTGACCTTCATGTCAAAAGGACTGAGTTAAAATGAGGTGTGTATGAACACTTTCGGACACAAGCTGCCTAGACAGGCCTCTGCCATGGGTTGACCAAAGAAAAGATGGAGATTTTGTAATCTTTGGATTATCTCTGGCAAGAATAAATACATGGAAGCTACATGAATGCCAAGGTAGGGTATATTCAATATGCTTGAGGTTAATCATTTGGAAAGATAAGATAACATCAGCATCATAAGACTTATTAAGATAACAGCCCAATTGAGATACTATCTTATGCTGGGATGGTATGTTTTTGTCCTTCTCATAGATTGTGTGATACATCCTGAAGACTTGGGTTTGGTAATGTAAACTATATATCAACCTACCACAAAGCATCTGTGAATAGCTTTTGAATAAAAAAGCATCAAAGCAGAGGCAATAATTTTGTCAGGTTCTTTTTGGTGAAATGATTTAATATTAAACAATGACGAACCTCTTCAAACTGCCATTAAAAATAATAAACGCTGGGGCTGGGGTGTAACTCAGTGGTGTGGTTCACTTCCCAGTGTGGTTCACACGAGCAAGACCATTAGTTCAACCAGCAGCACGAATAAATGAAAAGTTAAACAATGTTATAGTTTTTAGTTCCCTCAGTCACTGTAGGTGGAGGTGGCTGAGTACTTGGTGGAGGGTAGATTCTTTGATGATGCCACAATTTTGAGATCAGAAAATGTGAAAAGATTACCTGTCCCAGAGACTGCCAGTCCAAACCGGCACTGCCGATATACACGTGCTGCTTGTCCACAATCCAGAAGGAGGACTGCAGCCGGCCCTTGTTGTAGGCGGTCATGTTCATGTACGTCACCTCGGCTCCTAGGGGTTCAAGGAGATCTCCGTCAGCCTTTGCTTCAAGGCTCTGCACGGCAATCAATCAATGACCAGCAGTAACATTCACAAACTGCCACAGAGCCCAGCTGAGATTCGGGGCAGCCAAACTGTCTTGATAGATAGGTATAGTGAAGACCCTCGAGGTACTAACTTGTTCCCCATGAGAAGCCTAAGCAACCTCCAAAGGGTTCCTACTGTGAACCTTCAGGGAAGGCTCTGTGCCTGTTGACAGTGATCTTTATAAAATTGCTACCCGGGTACTTCCCATCTGGATAGTGACATAAGAAAGAGTGCAACACACGCTCTTGTAATACATTGGCTACAACTTTGTAGTCAGTAGAAGGACCTGCCTTGTTTAGTATTATTACTCTGCCCATAAAGAAAGTGGCCTTCTTATACTTCCTCTACATTATTTAAACCTTCCATCGTTTCACTTTTTATGTTGGTTTTTACATTGATGTGACCAAATATGTGAGGAAAAACTACTTAAAGGAAGACAGACTTATTTTGGTTCATGATTTCAGAAATTTTAATCTACGGTCGGTTAGTGTCAAGGCAGAAGCATCATGGGTAATGGTAAAGTGGAAGAAACTGCTCACCTCTTGGCAACCAGGAAGCTGAGAGAAGAGGAAAAGCCACAGAGGAAGGGGCCAAGGAGGAAGTTAGAACCCTCATGACCCAATCATTTCCTAAAGGCAACCTACACTCAAAATGATAGGCCTTTTGAGGGTACATATTGGACCCCAGCCGTACACTTGCCTTTACCTCTTTATTCTCC
>PVIC010034984.1:0-19297 GCA_004025085.1 Thryonomys swinderianus | reverse complement strand
AAAATGAGGGTGTAAAGAGACATTAAGGAGGGGTCAGTCTGAAAGGTCAATGAGATAGGCCTGGGAAGTGCAGTTGGAAGGGATCATGATAGCTGGCAGTCTTGGACTAGAGTTTGGTTAGTGGTTTGTCAAAGGGCATAAGCTCTATTGAGTAACCAGTAGTAAAGAAAAGATTTGAGACTGGTTGTTTGAAAAGCAATGGCTAGAATGCAAAGTGGAGTGGTACCAAAGGTTCAACTGGGGAAGGCACATGAGAGGAATGTAAGCCATATCAATAGCACTGTAATAAGTCCCAACCCAAAAATGGGAACTCCATGGTGTTGCGGTTGGCTGGGACTGTTCAGGCTACAGTCCTAAGAGGGTCAGGATCTCTGGTCAGATGAAATTAGAAATGTCACCTTTGAAGAAGGGATTGAGAAGAAAACAGAGTGAGATCAATGAAAAGTTCCTGGAGAGTAAGTAACAAGTTCCCAAAGAAGGATTTTAAGAATTTGGGTGAGGTGTGAAGTCACTCATGAATGTTATAAGGGTGGTGATTAGGTGTCATCTACTTTCCATTGGGAGAGCAATAGAGAAGATATAATGAGATCCAAAGATTCTGTTGGGGATCCAAGTGGATTCTGAGACAATTGTTCTAGTGGGCCAGAAGGGTGAGAGTGGCTAAGTTTGATTCTGGACATATGGATCAGTGGGGAGAAGTCCTACAGCTTGACAGCTGTAGGTAAGGTGAGGAGGACCCAATGAATTGTGGTCAAGGAAGGCTTTTTCATCCTATGGGAAGACCTGGGCTGACTTTAGGAAGTGATCCTTCCAAATGGCCACATGAGCTGAGGTGACATGGAAACATAAGCTGAATCAGTATAAATGCTGGTTTGAAGCCTGTATCTAGTTGAAGAGCCCTAAAGAAGGCTATGGGTTCAATCTGTTGAGTTGAGGTGGTGATTCCAAGGAGGGTCCAGGACTGAATGACCTAGAGAGGCTGACAGTGGATAGCCAGAAACTTAGCCATCTTTCAGTAAACTGCAGTAATAAAGAGACCTAGTAGCCTCAGGGTAGAGTGTCTCTAGGTCTGGCCTGGCACTGAAGGGGAAGTTGATACTTCCATATAGGAGTGTTGGAGGCAAGTTTCAGTACTGGCATCAGGCAGGAAGGCAGCTGGATTGAAGGTATGACAGGATTTGATAGTCAATTCAGGAGTTTCAAGGAGAAGTGTCTGGTATTTATTTATTCTGTTATCAGGGATTCAGTGGAAGGCCTGAGTTTAGAGTATCTAAAACTTGGTTAAGTTAGAGCCTGTTCAAGGGACTATTTTTGTTGTTGTTAACAACAAGACTTTATTTGTAATGGTATAAAACTTTCTTTTTATCTAGTCAAAAAACAAAACAGGAGCATGGAAGATGTTAATTTAGACAGGAATCATTTTTGCTCCAGAGAAAATGATGTATTTATCTCCACACACATCCCCCTCCCCACTGCACCATGCTCACTGTTTTAGAAAAAGCACAAGGAATGTTTGAGAATATGTTGGAGCAAACATACTAGTTCAAATGAAACTATTGTGCTTGTTGTTGTAACTGACTGGATTTAATAGTTTTGTTTGCTTTTTTAAAAATTTGAATCTTTATTGGCACATTATATATACACATTATGATCACACATAATACTGATAATTTGTATCAGCATATGACACAATTTAGTTCTCCTTTTCCCATTCCCCACCCACCCTATAATCCCCCGCCCCTACATACATAAGCTTTGTTTCCTTTTTGTATTATCATCATATTTTTTCTTCCCCTTGTTACCCCTACACCCCATTTCCCTTTGAATATTTTCTATTTCACAATATCTACCATATTTTCTAGAGCTGATTTACACCTTCAGTTTCTGATAACAGAGAAAAGATAAGATATTTACAAATCTGTGACCTATTTATTTCAGTTATGAGTATGTCCTGAAGGTACATCCATTTGAATATAAGTGACTCAAACTTAATTATTCTTTATGGTAGGGTAAACTCCATTTTATAGAAAAACCACATCCTCTTTTTTTTTTTTTTGAGATAAGGTCTCGCTTTGTAGTTCAGGCTGGCCCTGAGCTCACTATATAGCCCAGGCAAGCCTTGAACTCAGCAATCCTCCTGCCTCTGCCTCCCGAGTGCTGGGATTACAGATGTGAGCCACCATGCCTGGCACTGTGGTATATGATATTGATTGCTGGTGGGCATGAGTCACCACACCCAGAATTGTATGTGGTTACCAGGATCGAACCCAGGACCTTGTGCTTGCGAGGCAGGCACCGGAACCACTGAGCTAAATCTCTCGCCCAACATCCTCTTATTTTTTAGCCTCTGTTATAAGGACAGAAACAGATTCAAGGCCCGAAGCACATAGGTCATGCCTAGCTATTGTGTCCAGGGGTGTAATGAGTTATACCATCGGGTATTTGGAGGGTCTCAGAGATTGAGTTAAGACCCTTAATACCAAACTATTTTTTTTCATGGACAAAGAGAGAGAAGGGTTTGATGGGGTTGAGAATATCCAGTGCTGGGACAAATAGTAAGTGACTCTTTAAGGAAGAGGAAGGACTTTTTCATTTTGGACTCCCATGTAAAAGTATGTCCTTGGGCCCTTTTATGACTGCATGGAGGTTTGTCTATTAGATTAGACATGGTATTTATACCAATTTGAACTTTGCAGCAGTCACAAAGGGTTTGGTTACCCGAGGCAGTGTTGAGACCAGAAATCGTATTTGTCTGTGCCTTTTAGGGGCTGATTTTGTAACAACATGTGGTCAATCATGAAGAACTTTCATAGTATTCCAGTATGATTTAACTTTATCAAGGACACAGATAAAAAAGTCATCTACATGTTGGAGGAGGTTACTCCTAGAAGGTACAGTGAGGGAGACTCTTCTCTGGCATGAATAGATACAAACTAATAAATTTTCCCATGGCTTCTGATACCCTTCTTAGAGAAAGGAGTTCCCAGCAGGGCTTTGGGTAACCTCTCTGAGCTTTTTACAGTCGATGGGCCTGATGATAGCCCTCTTTTTTGTGCCCTTTATGAGGGATAAGTTCCACCACTGTCATTCCCAGAATCCTCAGCTTGGTATTGCCAATTGGAATCACTACCGGGGACTGACTCTAACCCTGCACACTACACCAAAATTTTAGGTGTGGGCTTCCTCAACCCAAGCTTTGGACAGAGACCATATGCAACTCTTCTCTGTTGTATAACAAGTAGAAAGACAATACAAATGTTTTGCCATGGGCAGTCAAAAGCCATGGGTAAGCCTTGAAATTCTCACATGAAAGTAATTGGTCCTGGGTGAAGGAGCCTGGGTTAGAATAAATTTGAAAAAGGTTCAACATGGGAAAGGAGACATGGATTCATATGGTATCCTCTTCCCCATTGGCAACCTTCAAAAGGGGCATTATATAGGCCAACAAAAAGAGTTTGACATGTGGGTCCTGGTAGGAGGTACTCTGGCATGTACCGGGTAGGGAGAGATCACTGGGATAAAGTGGAGACAGTGATGGTGTGAAGGGACCAGAAGGGGTAAGAGAGAAAGGAGCACATCATCAGAGAGAGGAAAGGGAGGAGATGGCACACTTGGCAGTAAACTTGGTGGTGGAGGTTGGGGCCTACTATTGAAGGAGAAGTCACTGAGAGTGGCCTCCAGAGTGGGTTGCTGGAAGACCCTTAGGAAAGGTAAATTATGCAGCTCTGTAAAAGGTTAGTATCTTGGGGCAGGGCCTTAAAGGCTTGGACATATAGCATTTCAGGGTGCTCACCTTGATTGTGGTGGAAGATACACAATTGGGATATGGCCGTATACTTGAGAGATCCATTAAGTGGCTGTATCTTTTGATCTGAAAGCTTATGTTGTAGCCAGGCCAAGTTGGAGAAAAAATATTATGTGTTTCTTTTTTAAGCATTTGAGGGCTGAATTTGGTCCAGTTTTTGAGAAAGCATCCAAAAGATGACTCAGAAGAGAGAGAAGTTTCCTGACCTATAATGAAGGTCATCTCTTAAAGCTATGCAGATAACCCAAGTAAGTGGCGGAATTCAAGAGTGAAAGTAAAAAGTCCCTTGATTATGGATGTCCTCGAATTGGAGGGCCTTTCAAAATTAAATAGAGACCTAGTTCTATATATTTGTAGTTCCTTTGGATTAGGCCTGGTGTTTCTGGATGGTTAAACTGGACTCCCTCGCTATGACTGAAGAGCAAGGAGGCAGGGGTTATAGTTATTTGAATTTGGCCAGTACTCTAAAGACAATGAAAAGTCAACAATATGATGAGATGGTGACAATGATCGGTGGTGGCCAGTGTAGATCTGGATTAGGAGAGGACCTTTTGGAGACAAAACTTGAGGTATGGGGATTCCAGCATGTGTGGATTTGTTATGGATGAGCTACTGCAGCCAGTTGTACCATACGTGGGGAGAGAAGGAATAAAAATGGTCCATTATCCTTCACTACTGTCATGTCACGTAGGAGTGGAGCCTTGGCCAGAGTCTGTCAGTTACAAACAGGAAATAAGGATTTCTGTAAAGAGCCAAAAGGAACTGTTTAGCAAATATTCTGATGGCCATAGCGGCCTGGGTCAAGATCCAGAGTTGCCCTGACCAAGGACTTTCAGTTGCCTGTGGGCCTGTCTTCCAAGCACCCACAAGCACCAGAGCAAAGAGAAGCCGAGAGAGGCAAGAGACAGATTCCTCATGAGAGTCGCTGAAACATCACGTCTGACACATGGAAGACCGATAATGTGAATAGTAAAAGAACTTCCCAAGAGTAGAATAAGGGCAGAGGAAATTTATTTAAATGTAGGGACATCAGGAGGCAGAACAGCACTACACCCTGAAGGGGATATTTTTTATGTTAGGGAAAGTGGGTGGGTTTGCCCTTTGCTATTTAAAATCATATCCTTGGTCAGAGAGCAACCCAGCACACTCTATACCTGTGTTTCTGGGGAAGTTTGTGTTTACACATGTTGAAATGCTAGTAGTTAGGCATAGTACACATGGGACCTAACGTGTTCTTGTCCTACAGTCTGTAATGAAAAACGTTTTCAGTGACCTGTCATCTGCACTTTTGACAGTTTTAAACACCAGCAATAAATAGTCCTAAGTTGAATTTAAGAAAGAAATTCCATTTACAACTGGCGTAGTGGCATATGCCTGTAATCTAAGCTACTTGGGACGCTAAGGCAGGAGGCTAAAAATATTTCAGGCCATCTTCAGTATCTCAGCAAGACTGTGTTTCACCAAAAATGGCTGAGAATAAATCTCAGGACCAGAGTGCTTGCCTAAAGTACACAAGACCTTGGGTTCATTACCCAGGACCTGACCCCCATCCATGTCTAACTGCATGAAAAGAACACAGTTCCTACAAAGGAATACATTTATCAAAAGAACAGGACTTATGCACTGAAAACTATAAAACACAGTTGGGAGAAACATAAAAGAACAAATAATGAAGATATTACACATTTGGTGGGCTAAAAGACTTAACAGAACTTATACAGCTAACAAGAAAAAAGCGAAGAGTTGAACTAATGTAAAACAATAGTTGCTATAGTCCTAATCACTCTGTTATACTACTTTATACCCCTGTCCCACAACAGTTTATGGTTCTCCATTACTATTAAAATTAATCTATACTATTTACATGCCCCAAAACTAGAGGATTCTAATCTACACTCACCCCTGCCTCCCTCTCCAGCCTCGTCTCTTACCACTGACAGCCTTGCAGTTCAGGATGCAGCTACTTCAGCACTGTTCCCCAGATGAGTCATGTTCTTTTTACCTCTATGCCTTCAGTCCTACTGTCCTTTTTGGCTTTGGCTGTTCTCTTCAGTTGCCTCTCCACCCCGATACCTAGACAAGTTCTACATCTATTTCAGTGGTCCACTCAGTTATTGCTGTGTCCAAGGAAACTCCCTGTGTCTTCTAATTTTACCTTGTTCATGCCAATTTTTATTTCCTTACTGTGCAGTTGGAAAGCTATCACTTTTTTAAAAGACAGGGTCTCGCTGTGTAGTTCAAGCTGGCCTTGAGCTTACTATAAAGCCCAGGCAAACCTCGAACTCAGTAATTCTCCTGCCTCTGCCTCCTAAGTCCTAGGATGACAGGTGTGAGCCACCACGCCCAGTGGAAAGCTATCTTTTTATGTACATTTCCCCTCTAGACCTGGCTAGAGCTCTCAGTGGCTTTCCCATTGCATCCAAAGATTTAGCTGAACCATTTTATTCTTTTTTTTTTTTTTTTTTGAGACAGGGTCTCACTTTGTAGTTCAGGCTGGCTCTGAGCTCACTATGTAGCCCAGGCAAGCCTTGAACTCAGCAATCCTCCTGTCTCTGCCTCCTGAGTGCTGGGATTACAGGCGTGAGCCACCACGCCCGGCACTGTGGTATGTGGTATTGATTGCTGGTGGGCGTGAGTCTTCACGCCCAACATTGTATGTGGTCACCGGGGATTGAACTCAGGACCTTGTGCTTGTGAGGCAGGCTCTGGAACCCCTGAGCTAACCCTCCGGCCCAACCATTTTATTCTTATATATTTTCCTGGATTTCTTCATCACAGTTTTTGGCATAGTCTATAGTAGAAAGAACAGTAGAAAACTACTACAGATTGCCTTTCACTGTACAAATATGTAGGAAGGAGATATGAGTACATAATGGGGATTGTGAAGATCTTTGGAGGAAATGAGATCACAAGATGACAGTATTTTAGAGCTTGTTTTTGGCAGTTTTATAATCGCTAACTACTTTAGACTCCAAAGCATATACTTACTCAAATATAATTGCATTTTCTTAGATGTGTACTAGTCCAAGACACATATTATTGGTCAGCAATGTAGTTCTCTTCCACATGGTCATTGAAGGACATGGGCTAAGGGGGCAGTTTGGTATCTAAAACAAACAAGTCTGGGAGTTGTAACTAGGAGCTTCTTTTAACATAGGGAAATTAACTTCCTTACGTTGAGCTCTTATAATGCACCTGACACTGAACTAGACTGTCACATGCATGGTCTCATAACAACCCCAAAGGCAGACGTTAGTATTACATCCATTTTACAGATGATGACACTGAGCCACATTTTTTGGTAAGTAGCCAAGCTAGGACTGATACTCTAATCTGGCTGATTCTATAGACTGTTCCTCTTCTTTTTTTTTTTAATTAGAGCTACATTTTAATTTTTAAAAATGTATTTACAAAATTTCACACATGGCTGTTCATCTACATATAAGCAAAGCATGAACATTTTACTTGTGACAGGATAACATAAGTGGTGGAAGAGCCAAAGAGCTCTATAAGCCAAGAGTATTCCCAATTCATTGCAAGCCTCAATTACAATCTTGTCAGCAGCTGAACTTGGAGGAGCTACAGCATCAGTAATATCTTCTGGGAAATTACGAGGCAGGATTCCAGCATGGACTGCAGGACAAAAGATTTTATGAAACTTTCTAACATTTCAGAAAATCCTGTTACCTCATACACACCTTGACTGCTAGACAAATATCTTTTAGCAGCTCCTCTGGAAGTGAACAGAATGAACCCAAGATCTTTTATATCTCTGGCAAAATCTACAGGGTGAGTTTTGTTAGAGACACTGAAGAGAGTGAGCTGGCCAGGGGCCTTGGCTTCAGGTGTGGGTCCAGGAGAGAACTGTGATTGTTGCAAGACCAAGAGCAGGGACAAACATGCATTTTTTAAAAAAAAAATAAAATGGAGTGTTACACTGCTATAAAGAATGACACATTTGGGCTGGAGATTTAACTCAGTGGTTCTGGTGCCTGCTTAGCAAACACAACGTCCTGAGTTTGATCCTCAGTAACCACATACAACAATACCGGGCATGGTGACTAATGTCCATCAGTAATCAGTACCACATACCACAATGCTGGGCATGGTGGCTCACTCCTGCAATCCCAGCACTAGGGAGGCAGAGGCAGGAGGATTGCTGAGTTCAAGGCTTGCCTGGGCTACATAGTGAGCTCAGAGCCAGCCTGAAAAGAATGATGCATTTGAGTCATCTATACTCAAATTGATGTACCTTGAGGACATACTCATTAGTGAAATAAACAGGAGACAGATTTGTTAATACCGTATCATTTCTCTGGTATGAGAAACTGAAGATATAAATGAGTTCTGAAATACATGATAGGTATTGTGAAATAGGGAGAAAATGTTCAAAAGGAAAACAGAAAAAGGTGGTAGGGGTAAGTAAAGAAGGGAAAGAAAAAAAAACCTGATAGTTACAAAAAGGAAACAAAATTTATGTATATAGGGGGCAGAGGATTTTAGGGAGAGTTGTGGAATGGGAAAAAATGAGAATCAAGATGTGGTATGTACTGGTACAGATTTTCAATGTTTAATGTGATCACAGTGTATATATAAAATGTACAAGTAAAATCAATTAAGAAAAAGAAGAGACCAAGAGCAGGAAATGTGGCGGCAGGTATGCAGGGCAGGGAGCAGGTGGGAGGGGCAACACTGACCTGTCATATGACTGGAGGCCCACCCTCCCCCTCACTGGTTCAAATTCAGGGGCGAAATTTTGTAGAACAAGTTCTTAAACACTGCACTTCCTGACAAACCGTGGATAGTATAAGCTGAAAAATACAGAAAGGTGTATATCCTAACATATTTCCCACTGGCCTTGCCGTAGTGAAGTGTCTTTGGCTTAAGCTAGTAATATTATATTTATGTTTGTAGCAAATGGCAATATATTAAGTAAATAAATAGCCCTAGAATAGGTATATCATATTAGCCGGCTAAGGGACTTGTTTACCAGCCAAATCAAGGAACAATGGGACTTTGCCTAGATCCTGCTCTTGTGCAGCAACTAGGAAAGGTTAAGAGAGCAGTAGGGGCCTCAGCTCAGGACCGGCAGGAGGCACTAAGATCTTAGCTGGCTGAGTTAGCCCCAGGCCGGATCGGTTTGGGACCCCCTTTTTCCAGCTGTCTGAATGTGCTAGGCCTTCAGATATAGTTGCTGTTTTTCACTCTAATGTTTCAATTCTCCAATACTTCCTGGTAAGAGCTAAAAATTATAGTATTTTTCATACTGCACAGAAATTTTGGAAAAGCCTCAATTTTTTGCCTTTGAGATATAGCTGTGTTTTACATGGAGAGACTCAAGAGCTTTTCACCCCTCTGAGGAACTCCTGACAGGAAGAGTGCCAAGTCCTATATGACAGAGCCCACCCTGATACCAGAAAACTAACAGATAGCTTGAATTTCCCCTCAGCAGTGTTCTAACTTCATTCATGCGCTGAGAATTCTCTCCAAGCCTCTCACCAGCCTGCAGCATGTGACTCTTGTTCCTACAGCTGTCTAAATAATCAACTGAATTTACTGCCTGTGTCCCACACTGACCCCAAGGCAGAACAGAATTTGACTTGCTAACTGCAAGCAGTGAAGCTGGGGCTTTCTAGAAGTACTTCGGAATCCTGCTTTCGGAATCTTCGCCCTGGTGACTGTACCCTGCAGAAACTCTTGGACACTGCTGTGGAACAAGCGAAAGCGACAACAGCGGTTGTATTTAGATGCTCTTGTAATTAGTACAGATGGTAAACGTGTCCGATGGTCAGCTCTCTCAGACTGGTTAAAGCTCCTTCCCTGCAAATCCAGAGAATATTTTGCCTAGCAAAAATATGAAAAGAAGTCTATGCCTCTTTAGTCTCCTGTTACCATTTTATAAAAAGGAGGGAGAATTAAAGGTAGTCGTTCAGTCTGGCTCCATTTAATTTTAGGAAGAGCTCACTGCTTTCTCACGAGGAGCCACTATACCTTGGGAATTCAGGGCATTCGGAAATGGGAAAAATCAGCAGGCGCTAGGGTCCTAAGTCAAAGGTGAAAAAAAAAAAAACTACTCTTTGGAAAATGTTATTGTTTCGTTCTGGAAGTCTTCCCTGATCTTCCAGTCAGAGGGGACCCCTCTCTCCTCCACTCAGTCCCTGGTAAAATTCAGACCAAGACGTTCAGCTGCCCAATGGTGACATTGTTGGGTGCGCAAGATGAGCCACACAGAACTCTTTACCCTCCAAGATACACACGGTTACTCTTTTCATCTGAATTCTATAGGCACTCAAGGCCTTTCTCTAGTAGTAGTCTTGATAGTTACAGTTAAAATGTACACCAGAACTCCGTATGTTTTGGATCCCCCACCACCATCCTGAGGATCAAGCTTTTGACCTTGAGCTACATCCCCAGCCCTTTTATTTAATTTATTCATCTATTTCAAGACAGAGTGTAAGTCGCTACATTGCACGGGCCGGGCTAGAACTTGACATCCACGGTTTAAGCCTCCTGGGGGGCTGCTTCCGCTTTAGCCGCCGCGGATAGGCCCACGAGGGACCCACCACGCCCCTGCAGGCCTGCACCCCGCCCCTCCGTGGAGTTCTCAGGCGCCTAACGGCTCTGGGTTTAAAATGGCAGCACCAGCAGCTACCAGTCCCTAGTTCTCCGGCTCCCCGGGAACTGGGACCCGGAGTTCCTTTGCACACCTTCGCTGTCCGCGCCAAGGTAAGTCTCGGGGAGCACTGTGCTGTCCGGGTGAGGAGGGCTGGGGACCCCGAGGGTGTCGCCTGGGGTGTTGCCTTTGAAAGTTCAACATGGAAACCTTCCTAGGCCGCGTGGCGAGCGCGGGCTCCAAGAGGCCAGGCCGCCGTGACGAGGAGAGCTACCGCGAGCGCCCGCGTCCTCCTGGGCGACGGGGAGGCGCTGCCGTCCCACTTTTAGAATTGTCTAGCGACACTCAGAGTCCCCCCCCCCCCCAACACCACGTACATTTAGGCCCGTCACCCTCCTTTCCGTCGGGCCGAAGCCCGCGGAGGAGACAAACTCCGCGAACTGGAAAAAAACACTCCCACTTGGTGCGGCTGCGGCCCTGAGCGCCAACGCCACTGTGGAAAAATTGCTGTTTGGGCGGTTCGTATTCTTTCGGATAACGGGATACTTTTTTCACCTTGCCTTTCCTTTTTCCTCGAGCAGGGTCTAACTCAATCGCTAAATTGGCTCTGTGCACTCTACATAGCCTCAGTCGTGGATTCTAAGCAGAGGGCTACCGTGCCTGGTTGGTTTGACGTGGTTTCCAGAAGCTCATCACCAAGCGTGAGGTGACCCTGAGGTTTTTTTTTTTTTCTTAGAACTTTTAGTTTTGTATTATTACATTTATGTCTAGGAGCTAGGGATTTAGCTCATGTGGTACCGCGCGGACCTTGGATGCACAAGGGCGTGAGTTTGATCCCGGTACTGCAAAAAAAAAAAAAAAAGTCCATTGATGATTTGAATGTTTTTAATGTAAGCTATACGTCCATTCGTTCTGTATTGTTTGTTGTGGGTCCACCACCAATTTGTGGAACAGTGCCATCCTTTCTCCACCAAGTTGCCCCTGCCCTTGTTATAAATTCAGCGGACTGTATTTACATGGGTCTATTTTGGATCCCGTTTCATTTATCTTCTTACCTGTCCTTCCTTCCTTACCTTTTTGATAAGTGTTAACATTCTAATATATGAATTCAAATTCTTTATTTGATCTTCAGTGCGTGTGATCTAGTCTGGGTTTAGAAATGGTTTGCTGGGAATATTACTGTGTTTAGGCCGGATCTTTAAAATCTATTTAGAATAATGAGTGGTCATCAGAACAGTGTTGAAGCTAGAAGCTTTGAACAATTTATTTTTTTGAAAGGCACTTTACATGTACAAACAATCACTGATTTATGGTAGCTCAATTTATACTGGCATAGAAATGATATGAGTTCAAATTTAATATTTCAATCTTAGCTTTGGCTATCCATATGCCATCTGATGGTCCGGTGATTCTGGGCAGTAGCAGTGAGCCACAGCCTGGAGTCAGCCCCCACAATCACCAGGAAACAGAGTAGAGTGCTGCTAAGCCACCAGGTTCAATTTGTTGGGTATATTCAGTGCATTTTCAGTTTATGATATTTTCGATTTATCATGCACTTGAGGGATCATAATATCATGTCAGTGGAAACACATGTGTATTAATAAACTTAGGAGGTTGGTGCTAGTATTACAGCCATTTTATAGATAAGGAAACTGAGGCTTGGAGTGGATAAATAATAATAAAAGTAGTTAATCGGGTGCAGATGGCACACTCCCGTAATCCCAGTACGTTGGGAGGCTGAGGCAGGAAGATTGCAAGTTCAAACTTTCTTGGGCAACTTCACGACTTACCAAGGCCCTTTCTCAAAATAAAAAAATATAGTAAAGGGCTGGGGATATAGCTCAAGGCCAAGGCCCTGGGCTCCATCTCCAGGATCATGAATAAATGAACGAACACATTTATAACTTCAGTTTCTCATACCAGAGAAAAAAATATGATATTTACATATCTGTGACCTATTTATTTCACTTATGAGTATGTTCTAGAATGCATGATCAATATTGCGAAACTGTAAATATTCAAAGGGAAATGGGGTAGTGAGGGAAAAGAAAAAAATTGATAGTAAAAAGAGGAAACAAAGCTTGTGCATATAGGAGCGGGGGGAAGGTTGTAGGGTGGGTAGGGGAAGGGGAAAAATGAGAATTAAGTCATCGCATACTGGTACAATTGCTCAATGTAGAGTGCAATTGTGATGTGTATATATAATGTACCAATAAATTAAATTTTAAAAAGAATGAATAAAACAACTAACATTTGAATGCCTACTGTGCATGAAGCTCTGTGACAAGTGCTGGTTTAGGAGGGAAAAGGTAGGAATAGGCTTCCCTAGTTATTGACAAGTTCCCGCTGCCTGAATAGACAGTGGTAAGTAAGGGGGAAATCTCCTAGCAGGAACAGAGGATCCTGGGACAGGGCGGGTTTGTGAGAAGTAAAACAGGCTGTGAGGAGGTGTAAAAAGCCAGACCGGTGGCTAGATTAGGGAGGGGCAATGGTCAGAAGAGAGAAAACTTTCTCACTCCAACCCAACTTGTTCCCTCCTGCGGAGCCAGTATGAAGAAAACAAATTACAGCGGGATGCAACACACTGACTCCCCTAACTCCAGATGGCTTTAGGGTGTTGGGTGTGTCCAGGTGAGACTGGAAGGAAAGTTACCTTGACCTGTATTCAATCTTCAGAGGTTTGCAGAGCAATGCAGCTAGCCTCTTTCATCCTCAGACTCAGGTAACCTTGGGTAGAAAATTTAAAAAATTGCATCTTGCTGGGCGTGGTAGCTCATGCCTGTAATCCTGGAAATCAGTGCAGTGCAAATTTTCTGAAGAGGTAGAAAGAGTCCAACACCTTCCTTCCCTCACCACTGCACTGAGCCTGCTGAGCCATATTTTCCTTAAACAGTGCAGTGTACCTCTTCTCATGTCGCAGCAAATATTAGAGACCGAGAAACACATTTGGTGAAGAGTTTAGGCCCAGATTGTGATTGCAAGAGGCGTATACATTTTCCATGTAATGTCCAACACAATTTGATATTTATCTACTCAAATCAATTTATCCATGATGATTTTTTTCGTTTTTTTTTTTTTGAGACAGGGTCTTGCTTTGTAGTTCAGGCTGGCTCTGAACTCACTATGAAGCCCAGGCAAGCCTCAAACTCAGCAATCCTCCTGCCTCTGCGTCCCGAGTGCTGGGATTACAGGCGTGAGCCACGACGCCCGGATCCATGATGATTTTTATGGAAAAAGGTCATAAGATCCCCACCCAGGGATTACTGAGACATTCTGTACTGAGGCACCTCGTTGTAATTAGCTAGCAGACTTGGTCCCCAGCTGGGGCTGCAAATAGCAATGGCAACACAGGTGCAGACTCACAGTCAACTGGAGGCCGTCCTTGTAATTTCAAACAAGAGCTGAGTTTCACTAACTTGAGCCAAATGGAGGAGAGTAGTCTTTTTTAAAGTAATGTTTTCATTTGCAAGCAGCAGCACCTCAGTTCAGGACCTCAGCTCTCTGCACGATTCTGGTCACAAGGTGAAGGGGAAGAGAACGGAATCAGAGCTCCCCACAAGGTCAACACTGAGTCTAACCACTGAATCTGGTTTGGTTCTCTTTCAACTCTGCACCCGGAGTCATGGAAACAGTTGAGTTTGTGGATGGAGGTGACTCTATGCATAACAGTCAAGTTGAGCTTGATGGAGTTTTCTGCCAGACGTTAACAGTTCTGTTTTTTTTTTCTTTATTGAGTTTATTGGTAGATTATATATAAATTGATGTATATTATGATCACATTTAACATTGAGAATTTGTACTTGTACATGATATATCGTGGTTCTCATTTTCCCCATTCCCCTGACTTCTGTAAAACCACACCCCCTATATCCGGAAGCTTTGTTTCCAGTTTTTTGTTTTTATCATCAAATTTTTTAAGGAACTAGAGCAACAGGATAACATCTATTGCAATGGCTTATTCTAGCCATGAGACGGCAGCAGAGGGCGGTGGGAGCTCAGGTCTTTACTGCAGAAAAGGGGATTCTAGGAGGAAAGGGGAACCTGCATTGGAAAGCTTCCCACCAGTGAGGAAACAAGTGATAAAACTTGTTGAAGTGAATGAGCACAAGAGCATGGAAACCCACTTCAAGCAATTAAGTAGTCATATGGGACATGGTCAAGTCAACTAAGAATTGTAGTTCTACTGGTTTAAATCAGGATGTTGGAAGAGGAAAGAAATATTTAGAAGAATAAAAGGCATGAAAACAGATAGTAATAGAGTGTTGATTAAGCTAATCCCAGATTCTCTGTGGTGTCTGTGTTGCTAAACTGGGATGTCTCATAGGTTGGATGTATTGAATGCACATTTTTGTTTTTTTTGAGACAAGGTCTCGCTTTGTAATTCACCCTGGCCCTGAGATCACTATGTAGCCTAGGCAACCCTCGAAGTTAGCAATCCTTCTGTCTCTGCCTCCTTAGTGCTCAGATTACAGGCATGAGCCACTATGCCCTGCATTGTGGTATGGGGGATTGAACTCAGGACCTTGAGTTTGCAAGGCAGGTGCTGGAACTACTGAGCTAAATCCCTGGCCCTATGGAATGTACTTTTGACATCAGCGTTTTCAGTTTACTATGAGATTATCTGAATGCAGCACTGCTGTAAGTCAAGAAGCATCAGTGTTCAACTTTGACTCTGGTTTGGGCCCTGATTTGTGCTGGGGTAGAGGACAAATTTGTATTTGGGTCTTTTATCTGTGTAATGAGGGCACTGCCTTCCTTATGGGCTGCTGTGACAAACAAAGGGTTCATGAATGGGAAAATGCTTTGAACCTTTTGAACACCAAAAGGAGGAAAAATGGTCTTCCTCATGCACCTTTCGTAGCCTAAAGCACAGTATAGGCTGCAAAATTAAAGCTGTTTTTAATAATGGTTTTTGGTATGATCAGAAGCACGGTCTTTGCA
Source organism: Thryonomys swinderianus (assembly GCA_004025085.1). Lineage (NCBI taxonomy): Eukaryota > Metazoa > Chordata > Mammalia > Rodentia > Thryonomyidae > Thryonomys > Thryonomys swinderianus. The sequence goes on along the minus strand of PVIC010034984.1, from coordinate 3,938 downwards.
GATAGACAGGCAGACCTGTAGTATAAATTCCATTTCTATCACTTACAGGCTGGGTGACCTTGGGCAAGTCACCTAATCTCTCAGACCCTCAGTTTCTCCATCTGCACAATGAGGATTATGATAGTAACCGTGCTGTTGGTTCATTATAAAGAGTCAGAGAGTTAATTCGGGGCCTGGCAACTAGGAAAGGAGTCTTACATTTTTCATCATGGATTACGGTGAGGATTAAATGAGGCAGCAATCACTCAAGGGTCACCATTTTCATCATGATGACTATTATTAGGTGACAGATGAAGAACTGTTGCTTCCTGGACATGTGGTGCTGAAGCGACCGCATGTGTGAACAGACACAGTTTGGGCCTAGACAGTTTGCACAGTGCTGCTGCTTTCAGTATGGGCTTCTCTGAACATTTTGGGGATGTCTTCTGGTATGCTAATTATTGGCATGGAAATTTGGAAAGGAGCCTGAAGGTGTTAGTCACAGAGATGGTGAGGTAGGTAGGGGAGGAACAGGGTGCTGAGGTACATGCAGTTGGAATCAATGTCGTCCTCATTGTAGTCAGATTCTGTAAAGACCAACAAAGTCCAGGATGAAAAGCTACGTATTGTGCCAGATGCATTTTAGAGGCTCGGAGAAAAAAGAGCACATTTTTCATTGAGCAAGAATGGCAGGTTGGGGGAGCAAAAAGTTTGCTCAAGTATTTCAGAGCTCGTTTTGTTTGTTTGTTTTCAGTATTAAAGACTGAACCCAGGGTTTTAGCACTGACCTATATTCTTAGATCTTTTTTTTGAGACAGGGTCTCAATTGGTAGTTCAGGCTGGCCCTGAGCTCACTATGTAGCCCCGGCAAGCCTCGAACTCAGCAATCCTCCTGCCTCTGCCTCCCGAGTGCTGGGATGACAGGTGTGAGCAATCACGCCTGGCACTGTGGTGTGTGGTACTGATTGCCGGTGGGCATGAGTCACCATGCCCAGCATTGTTGTATGTGGTTTCCTGGGATTAAACTCAGGACCTTGCCTTTGCTAGACAGGGGCCGGAACCACTGAGCTAAATCTCCGGCCCTTTGTTAGACCATTTTTATTTTTTAATTTTTGAGATAAAAACTCAAAAATTGCTGAGGCTGGGCTTGAATTTATGATCATCCTGCCTCAGCCTTTCAGAGTGATGGGATTTTTAGGCATACTCCATCCTGGCTGAATGATCTTTTTGTTTTGTTTTTAAAGCCCAGATAGAAGACTGCACAAGTATGGTTTTTAACTTAAAGCAAAACATTTGTTCACAGTGGCTTTTCTAGTATGATTCTGCAGAAGCATGGCCTAAAGGCATCACAGCCCAGTGACTTGTACGTGCTTTATGCCAATAGCGTGGAGGAACAGCACGTCCCTCCCTGCCCTGTCCACCAGCCGTCTTGCATGCTCCCACACTCCTCCCACCCACCTGCACAGTTTATCTTTCCTGGATTCTTGATGCTTGGAGAACTTTTAAGAAATTATTTTCAGAACAAGCATGGGGGTGGGGCTGTAGCTCAGTGATCTTCCAGCTCTCTCTCTAGCTACCAAACCACACAGCTTCTGGTATGTATGTTTTGAAGTTGATCCATGTTTGTCTCTGGCTTTGCTACTTATGAGCAGTGTGCTTCTTGGACAAGTGCTTTTACATTTCTCAGCCTCCTCACCTGTACTCTATCTCAGTTTCCTCATCTATAAAGTAGGAATACTAGTATTAATACTGCCTGTCTCCTAGCTGATAGGATTAAGTGAGATACTGTGCACAGAAAGTTCTTAGTTTTGTGCCTGGTACTTGGTACATAGCAAACTACTGAAAACTGGTAAATTATTTTTATTAGCAGTGATAATTGATACAATATAGGTCTGTGCCTGGCACATAGTGGATTTTCACTTAACTCTGTATATTTTCGTATTCTTGCCCATGTCTCTAGGAACTTATGTTGCCAAAGAAGGGATTTAAATTGAGAGTTGGCAGGAGAGACGAGGGAATTTGCAGGACAGGGAACTGAACTGGGCAATTTTGACTTGGAGACAGACTGATATAACAGGGATCTTCAGAATCCCTCTCTGTGTTTTACTTGAGTGAACTCTGATTTCATCCTTTGAAAAAAGTGACTTTTTCCTAAAGATTCCGATGTACATTGGCTTCTCTATTCTTCCAACTCCCTATGGTGCCTATAGAAAAACTGGCTACAGAATGAATATATTTTTTAGTTGTGTTTCCTTGATTTCGCTGATCAGACTAACTTTCTTCAGGGTAGAGACTTTGGCGTGGACAGTGTTGATTCTCTTGATCAGCAGTGGAGGTCTGTTGGGCTGAGCTGCATGGCTCAGCATGCATTTAGCGCATGAAAGATCCTGGGCTGGACCACCAGCACCAAAACAAAGACCAAAGACCCCAGGGCTGTGTGTTGAGTGTGGGTTATCTGTTTCTACCTGGGAGCACCTAAAGTTATGGGAGCTTGACTTTCAGAAACTAGGTCTTGGGAAGGTACCTGAAATGTTTCATTGTTTTGGCGTCCCACTAAGTCAGAAGGAAAACAACAAGCAAGGTGGGTGCAAGAACACATAAAAGGGCAGAAGACCTCTAACTGTAGTTGCCTTCTTCCGGGAGAGGAAGTCCATCTCCTGAGTAGATCTGTACTCAGGAGGAAATTACCTGCAATTTGGTAGAAATTTTCACTATCAACAAGGTAAGCATTTGGGGGCCAGCTCTGCTATTCTGGTAGCTACCCTCTTCTGATGTTCTGTGAAGGGCAGCCTTTTACTTGGAAGGTGAGTTTGTAAATGATTCAGTTCTTAGCAATATCTAAGAAGAGACAGAGGATAGGTATGTTTTGCTCAGGGAGGACCGGGTGAGCCGTCTTTCCCCCAGGGAAAGCACTTGCCTTCCCCTTCATGCGGGGATTTTCAGCTTTTACAATCTGTATACCAAGCCCTCCATCTAAATGTGATGTGTCGTTATTTTCACTCACATAGATATCACTCAAGCAGATTCTCAGCTTTCTTGCCAGCCTGGGGCTCTAGCAAAATGAAGAATTTAGGAATAGACCACATGGTCTAAGGGAGGGAATGGATCCTCTCTCAAACTCTCTGCTTTCTGCATAATGAAACTTTCAGCTAAGTTGGTTTCAGATGTGCATTAATCCCATAACTAGTCTGTACCACCCAGGATTCCCTGGCAGTACTTGTCTTGACTGTGGTTATTTTATTCTCTGAATGAATGAGGAGATGCAAAATTGGATCTGACAAACTCGAAATTGCTGACTTCTCATGGATATGATGGTTGTTTGTGCTCTGTTTTGCTTTTCCCTCTCTTGCAGCTGGTATTATTGCTTAGTGAGTTTTACTTCTTTATTTAGTCCTTTAGTCCTTTAGGTATTCTTTGCAAATTGTAGTATGTTACTCGTCCTGCTCAAACACTTGTGAGCTTTGGTTTAATATTGTTCTTAGGTTCAGTTTGCAAAACTTTCATGTTGATGAGGTGATTGACTAACTGTGATTCAATTTGAGTTTCAGAATGATCACTCTTTGGAGCATGGAAGACAAGTTAGAAAATGGGATGGGAGGGCGAAGAGAGTGGCTCGAGGCAGGGGCTGACGAGGCTTCTCATCTTTGTCCTGTTACATTACATTTTGCAAGCTCCTGAGGTTCCTTCCTTGCGTCGGTCTGTCAGCCTGTCTGTTGGTCTTTGGCAAAAGCTGATAAACCAGTTGGTAGATTTTTATCGATGGCAAGTACTTTAAGACAACCAAGATTCTGCTAAAGCATAATTCATTTTTTCCGGTTCCTAACAGAGAATGTGAATTTATTTAACTAAGCATTTTATATGTTTTCATGGATTTTGGCCCATGGCAACCCCACGAGATAGGTATTCTTAGTATCATTCTTCTTTCCCTCCTTCTTTCTTTCCCTCCCTCCCTCCCTCCC
>PVIC010034983.1:0-19292 GCA_004025085.1 Thryonomys swinderianus | reverse complement strand
GGCGTGGTGGCTCACGCCTGTCATCCCAGCACTCGGGAGGCAGAGACAGGAGGATTGCTGAGTTCGCGGCGGCTTGCCTGGGCACCATAGTGAGCTCAGGGCCAGCCTGAACTACAAAGTGAGACCCTGTCTCAAAAAGCAAAAAAAAAAAAAAAGAAATTGAAGACCACTGGCCCTTAGTTTGACAGACTGTTGGCCTGCGCCCCGTCTTCTCATAGGGAGCTTGGACATGTCTCCTGCTACTCCCTGATCTCTTCCACTTCTGACTCAGCTTTGTTCCCTCCCGTGACAACACGGGCCAAGCACAAGAGCCCCCACCCCCGGGATGTCCCTCAGCAGTTGCTGCACTCTCTCCAGAGCACACTCGCCCTTCCGGAGAGTCTCGACTCCCCAGTTCCCAGAGCGTCCTTCTTTGAGGCAAAGCAATCCTGATATCTTTTAAAAGAGAAGACAGACTCCTGCGCTATTATATTCAGGAAAGTGAGTCAACCCTTTGACCACAAGAGGTGATCCTGGAGCCGTCCCAGGGCAGAAGGGGGCTCGGCCAGCCAGGGTATGTTCTCAGGGCTGGTCCTGACAGGCCACCCTGGCCCAGAGCTTCCACCCCACTAATTGCTGGTCATACCAGAGCAAGGAGAGGCCAGCCAGAGCCTGTGCCCTAAACCAAGGTGGCTTGTGCTTCCGGAACATGAGAACCAAGACCTAGAATACTGAAGAAAAGCTCCATGAACAAACGCCCTGTTCTCCAGAGGCAGTTCTTCCGAGACTCATCGACATTAACATCCCTAGCTGGTGTCTAAACAGCCCCACGCTGGCTCCAGATTTCTCAGAGCAATGCAGCAGAGCAGAAAGGCCAGCCATTGTCTCTGGAAATTGTCCAGAAGGGGCACCCTGCAGCTTGAAGAGTGTGTTGAGGCCACTCACCCCTTTTCTGACAAAGGTGGAAGCAGCCCTAGGCAGGCACATCCCCAGCCACATCCCCCCAGGCCCCGCAGAGTCCCCCACAGTTCTGGAAGCTCACAGGAGCGAGGCGGACTGTCCAGGAGGCTGCGGAGGGAGAGCGAGCCCTGCTCGAATAATACTCTCCATCACTCTGGTCCAAATTCAACTGAAATGAGATGCTTTTCAAAAACAATTTCTGGGTAAGTGGTGGAGAAAATAAGAACACTCTGGGCACACAGGGGAGAAGAAAGGAGCAGCCAGCCGAGCGCAGAGACAGGGCCTCGTCTGTCAGGAGGAGTGAGCCCGGACAAAGCTGTTCCTCACACACCTTCTCACAGAGACACACTGGGACAATGACTTGCGGGGGTTGTCATGACGATGAAATTGAAACAGGGATAAACAATAGCCACTCAGCCAGCAGCCTGACCTCTGGGCTGACCTGCCGTTTTGATGGCAGCCACCCGGCCCTCTGCGCGCCTCAGGAGATGAGCATCTCTGGGGCCAACTTTGATAACAGGTGGCTAAACACAAGGCTGGAAATCAACGGGGTCTTTCTGCCCCTTTTTAAGCCAGACTGGAGAATCGAGCGACCTCTCCGAAAGGTCCCCAGAGCCTCTCAGGAACCACAAAGCACAGAAAGTTACTGCACTCGCCCCCGACATACCCACACCCTCAGCAGAGAAGGCTGAGAACCACGACCTCATCCTAAGCTCAAAACCCCTTGGAAATCGTTGCTTCCTCACAGGGTGGCACTTCTGAAGCTTAGCGGGGCTCCCTGGCACTGCTCACCAAATGGACCGTGGCAAGATTTAATTATTGACTCTGTTAGAACTTGAAAATCCTTTTGCAGTTCTAATGTAAAGACATACGCAGATGCAAATGTACAGCTTCTGCAGCCCAAGTCTCCGCCTGATCTTCCGCCTCACACACACCTGGGGAAGCTAAGCACTAGGAAAGAGAATAGAATATGCCCCCAAAGGGCTCAGCTTGACTTTAAAAATGGTATCATTATTTATATTTAATAGCAGTTTCCCAAAAGCCACAGATCCTAAGGCATGGCAGAAATGGAAATGCTAACTGATTGTTATTCTTACAGAAACTTAAGAATTCAAAAGTTTAATCATGCTCATTAGCATAATTTGGACGACTTCAGTCCATAACCTTACCCTGGAGTTGATTATTTATGGCACCCTGAACAGAAGTCGAAAATTAACTTTGATTTAATGTAACAGTTCCATCCCCAATATAATTCATAACGCAGACGCATTCGTCAAAAATAAATCACCCATCTCAGAACAGAGAACCAAGAACAGGATAGAAAGAAGATCACCGATCTTTAGTTTCTGTAGTTGTTTTCACTCTGCCTTCCTCTCCTCAAGCCCGTACTTGCCCAGGGACTCGCTGTGGAAGAGGCTGGGAATATCCGAACGGAGAGAAATCTAGAGATCAAACATTCAAGTCAGGAGGGTGAGGGGCTTCTGCAGGAGGATGGTCATCTTGCTTTTGCCGAGGTTTTATCGGAGTCTGCAACATTCTAACAGGGCTGATTGGGGAAAATACTCACAGGGAGCTAGTCTGGAGGAAGGACGAGTATGTTTGAGATTTATGTGTTACAGCGGGGTTTCGTCTGCATCATTTTGTGTAATCCTCACTATAATAAATAGATAAAGTAGCTGGAAACTGAGGCACTGAGAGATTAAGCGACTTGTCAGTGTCCCACCACTTGCAGAAGGTAGTGTTGAACCTGGGATCTGGGTCTCATGGCTCTCTATGCAGTGCTCTTAATCTGTTCCCAGGCGCCAAGAACGATGCCCAACTAGGTAGTCTATCTCACGGCCCAGGGACTCCATCGAGGCAAACACTTAGGCTGCATGTGGAGACCGTGCTCCCAGAGGAGGCAGGAGCGATGCCCGAGTCCTCCCCACCTTTCCAGCTTCTGAGACTCAGAAGTGACATTTATTGGAATGGGGATCAGCTCAGTAGTTCCGGCACCTGCCTCGCAAGTGCAAAGTCCGGAGTTCAATCCCCGGTATCACATTTTAAAAATTAAATAAATAAATTCTTCTCTTTAAACAAGAAGTGGCATTTAATACTCTCACAGGAAAGACTCAGTAAATGGAAGTGCCCACATTTGTGGGGGGAGGAGGGGTCTAAGAGACCATCTTAGTAAAACGGATCACAATCACCTAGGATTCTGGTTAGATTATCCCTGGTATATACAAATAAGGGAGCCTAATCTTCTTGTGGGTGGTGCCAAGGAGCTAGACTGGCACTGTTGTGGGGCTCCTCATCCCTGCTAAGGCTCTGTCTGCACTGCTAAAGCCACCCGGACAAGGCAAGCTTCAGTGGCAACAGGTTTTTCTCCCAGTAACCAAAGCCTTCCCCCCAACATGGCACCTACAGACTGTCGATGCCAACGTGCCATTGTCCGTGCCAGCAGAGTTGATGCTCTCACTGTGGGCAGCAGAGTAGTATGCCAACAGAAAGAGCCTGGCCCGGTGGCTCACAGGATCATGCCACTTGGCTCTTTGACTTCTGTGCTGGAAAAAACTAACTGAGAAGAAATAAAAGCTGTTGGCAAAAATAGGAACTTTGGGTTCTCTTGGTCCTAACTCAGTGGGCACATCCTAAGTTGGCATTTCATCTGTGTGTGTTGTATTTACACACGCGTGTGTGTGTCCCCACACTTAATCACATATTTGTAACAGTTACAAAATTAAGTCGAAACCAAGTCAAAAGGCTCATTGTGAAAGAGAAGGCACCGAGGACCCTGGATAAAATTGTGGCCAATCTTAGATTCGGTCACCATGATACCAGAATAAAGAATTAATTCATTCAATTAGAACAACCGATTGGTTCATCCAATTCAAACAACCACCTGATCTCACCAGTGGGGAAAATGTCAGTTGCTAGAGACTTTGTTGGCCAAACACTCAAGGAGCTGGCTGAAGGGATGTTTTATCAACAAAAGGTTACGATGCTGAGTAGCTGCAGCTCCTGGCTCACTTCTTTCTGGGCACCACTTTGCTGAAAGAAAGGACACAGCATCTTGGTCTTTCCTCCTTCCATTTCTGAATTTATGCCTGAATTTATGCCTTAACCACAGCAATGAGAATAGCAAGACTACGTGCATATGGATGCATCTACCATGAACTAACGAGTCTTTCACATACTTCACATACTTTCTTTGGAATAACCTTGACAACAGCCCTATAAAATCAGTGTTGCTGTAATCATCCCGGCTGGAAACAAGAGAAAGCTGAGGTTCAGAGCAGTTTGGTAACTTGCCCGAGGTCACACCGCTAGTGAGTAACATATCCTAGGCTCAGACCCAAAGCCACTGCATTTTCCTCTTCTTCACCCATGCTCACATGTATGCTGTTGTCTTCCCCAACTAGAATGCTCATTCCACAAAATTAAGGACGTCACATCTTTGTTCATTTCCAGATTCTCACACTGAAAACAGTGTGTCAGCGTGGAAGTGCAGAACAGGCTTCCAATAGATAACAGAGGAAGGAATGAACCAGCCCCACCAAACGGGGTCTGGAAACCAGCCAGCTCCACATCCTCTCTCTGAGCCAAAGCTGTCCCGCTCCCTAGAGGGCCCAAGAGGGGAAGGGAGACATGACACTCCCTCAGGACAGACGGCCCATTGCAAGTCCAGGGGGCAGGCGTTTCTTCTTGCCCCAGTCACTGCAGGCTTGCAACCTGACCGCTGCCCCCCGATAGACTCCCGAGAGTGGGTGACCTGTGCCTCCAGCTCCAGGAGTCCCGGCACGGCCAGCCACACCCCATCTCAACAAGCAGCTACTGGAGCTGGGCAGCAGGCAGCCTTGGAGTCAGCAGTGGAGCCGGACAAGTTTCCGCCTGACTTTGGCTGTGCTAGTGACTGGGTGGAGGGACACGGAAGGCTCATTGCTCCTTCCCAGTCACGCAGCGCCAGGAGCGGGATTGCTAACGACGGTGAGAAGGGCCAATGAAAACACGGGTCCTCTGGGAATCGGGAGCTCGACCCTCGCATTAGTTCCCCACCTCCCGGAGCTGCCTGCACACCACTCCCCAGGCACACCTGGCCTTCCACGGCCCACAGCAGCGCGGGCTTCCTGCGATACTGTAGCCGATTGGCCGCATCCACGTCCACACGCCCTCTTGATGGGCAGAGACGCAAGGTGGAAAAATCCATGCTCTCCTGGACTCGCAGTGGACCACGTCCCGGTTCCCACCCTATGCGTCACCGCTGTCGCTGATTCCAAAGCCTCTGGCCTTGTATCTGTCTTGCTCCTTTGTCCTCCACCTAAAGCGATAGTGGCAAACCCATGGCACACGTGGCAGAGAGAGCTGCTTGTGTCACTGAAAGCTCTAAAAGTTCACCACTGCTGTCCTAGAGGCACAAGTTAGTGAGTAAATATGGAGGCGGGTTCTAGCCTTCTCTTGGCTCTGACAGGAATTCACCACACATGAGTGGGAGAGAGTGATTTGTAGGACTCATACCTTAGTACTGGGCAAAATGCTTTCTCTTTGCATCCTGTAACTGTGAGATGAGGAAAACTGTTTCAGGTTCATACCCCAGATGGGAAATATTGGAGGCTGGGCCAAGGCACCTTCCTCTCCCTTGTTGCCAGCTGCTAAGTGCCTGGAGAAAGGTGGAGAGAAATGCCGGTGCCGAATGGTGTTACCTTCACCCACTTGGAGGAAGGTTACACATCAGTCAGCCTCGACGCACTGCTTCTCTCCTGCTCCCCAAATACTGCAGCAGAAGGAGAGCCCGTGCAGCTGATTTCACGTGTCAACCCGACTGGGCCAGGAAGTGCTCAGGCACATGGGCAGGCACTCTCCAGTGTGTGTCTGGCCATGGTGTTTCCAGATGACGTTAGCACTGCAATCTGCAGGCCGAGTAAGTGATGCCCCTTCCTGATGGGATGCTCCATCCCATCAATTGAAGGCCTGAATAGAAAGAAAAGTTGAATTTTCTGGAGACAAGGAGGGAATTCCTCCTACCCAGCAGCCTCCAGGCTAGGCACTGGTTGTTTTTTGGTTTTGGGGTTTTTTTTTCCTTGACTTGAACAAAAATACCCTTTTCTGCCTGGGTCCCAAGCCAGCCGGCCTCAGGACGAACTACACCATCAACTCAGCTAGGTCTCCAGCTGCCTGCAGGTCTTGGGACTTGCCAGTCTGCTTAACTGAGTTGATTCCTTATGTAGAGTCTCTGTCTATATATGTGTGTGCAAGCACATCATGTTGGTTCTGTTCTGGTGCAGAAGCCTGAGGAATACAGGGCCCTGGATAGGCTCTGACGGGCAGACAGCTGGACACTGGCTCCACAAAGCAGACAGGTCTCTTGCACCAGCAGCATAGAGAAACAATGTTTTCTGCTCTCCCACAAAGACTCCGCTTCAGACGCCCTTGTCTTCTTCACATCATTTCTTCACAGACGCTTATTGACAGCCGGCAGGTGCCAGCACGACTTCGGGAGTGTATCAGTGAACAACATAGCTAATAGTGTCTACCCTCGTGGGGCTCAGGTTCCACTGCAGATGCAATAAGGAAAGTAGAATATCAAGAGGTGAGGAAGAGTGTGAAACAAGAGAAGTCCACGGGGCAGGGGGACAGGTGTGCTAGGGGAGGGCGAGGCCCGGCGTTGTAGAGGGAAGGGAGGAAGTAGACACTGCAGTGCCGATTCAAAGGGAGCAACAGGACAGGGCTCGCAGTGATGCGGAGGAATGCCATCCCCAGCCGGGCAAGCAGCAGAGCCACAAAGAGGCTACGCGGCTGGCACAGCACAGGAGGCGGGGGTGCTCTAGCCTGGACTGGGTCGTGCAGGGCTGTACGGAGAGTGGTCGCAGAGCGGTAACAGAGGATGGCATGATCTGGGTTGGGTTTTGAAAGAATTCTCCCAGCTACATCCACAGAGCTCAAAGGTAGAAGGGAAGCCAGTTAGGAGGTCCTTGTCCCAGCCCAGGCTTGAAGTCACAGCTCCGGTGGTCAGTGGTGGAATCCAGAGCTGAGCAGGCAGGTGGCATGGTCTCGATTCCTCCCTTCTCTGCCCAGGGAAGTGCCCCACAGAGACCTTCACTGCCAGGACCCCAGGGGGAATTTCCAGGTGAGCCAGGGATGTAGGGGGGGTAGGGAAAGAAAGAGAAGGCCGCCTCCCGACACCTGGAGGGGTGCGTGAGGCCTGAGGCACCGCACAAGCCCCGGAGCTGAGGCTGGACTCAGAAGGGAAGGAAGGAAGGGCTCCTTTGTGGGTGCGGTTGGCGCTGTGCTGGGAAATACTCGACGGCAGTCTCTCCAGGGGTGTGTGCACACATGTGTGTGATTTTACCGACATAAAGAATACCTAGTGTGTATTTTACGAACAGTAATACAACACAGAATGCCCTCTACTGTAAAGTCCATACAAACAATTGATTCTCACAGAATGTGTTAGTTTTTGCAGAACTCAATGGCTGTGTTTGACAAATGAGTGTAATTCTCGCATGAACATTGGTTGATATTTTCATTTGCTTTATTGGGTAAAAAGAAAGTGAAATAACAAAAATATTTGTTGGAACTTCATTCATCAGCCATCCGAGAGACTTCTTTGCTGCGCTAGATAATAGTTTTCACTTACTGCAAGAATATTTCCTCGATTTGGGGTGCTATTTACAATGTAATAGCTCTGGACGCAGCACACTTTTAAGTTTAAAATGCATTATTGAGATTCTTCTCTATCATGTTTTTAAGCCTAGACAAATAACAAAACAATAAAGTCCTGATTTACAGTGTTTGCCTCTTTTCGTGTTGTGAATATTCCCATGCTGGTCAATTTCAAACCACCAAGCTGGCATTACCGACACTGGGACTGGGAGGAGATGTTTAATGGCGTGCCCTTATATAGAATTTCCAGCAGACAGACACAGCCGATGTAAATAACCTCAAGAGCACAGCTAATAGTAAAATGTAGTGAAGTAATTAGGAAGTAATGAGTTTTGAGTATTTATTACCTTTGTGTTTAATGTAACTTATTTAATTGTAGTTTATATAATTTAATTTTTAGTAATAGTTGTGTTTATCAACCAGCTTGCAAAATCATTAAAAGTTTAACGCTTGACTCTCACGAATCGGTAGATGCCAGCTCCAGCACCCCACTGTCTATATGGTCCTCACAGCGAGCCAGAGACTACTACCGCCAAAAGTAGGGGAAACTAAGGCTCTCGGCGATAAGGCGAGTTGTCTGAGGCAACTGGGAGCTGATGCCTTAGAATGAAGCTGGTCTCAGGGGTGGAGGAACGGTCACGGTGAGCAGTGTTACGGGACAGTGGGGCTCACAGAGGGCCGCAGGGTGGGGACACTCTAGCCCCGACCCACCTCACCTCCACTGCTCCTCCACCCTTTCAGAACCCTGGCGAATCTTCACAGAGAAACAGCCTACTCACCCGAGCAGTATAGGCTGCAGCTGATTAACAAATTAGCTGCAAATCATGCGCCAATCAATGTAAATAACTAGTTTGTCCACAAGGTGGGAAATTTGCCAGCACCAGCCTCCTGAGCTGTGCTCAGTACGGAAGGAAGGGCAGTCTCTGGGCCCCGGGGTCCAACGCAGTGGTGTTGCATTTTCCCTGGATTTAGGGAAAGGCCAAGAGAGTTGAGAGGCAGGTGCAGGCACCCCAAAGATCACTACACCCCTTTCATCTAGTTAGCCCCATCCTCCCCATCATCTTTTTGTTTCCTTCATAAGTCTCAGGATCCTTGTGCAGGTCCACAGATTCCTTCCCTACCCCTAGTAACTCCAAAATGCCCACTCGGGGCTGTAGTCCCCAAAGGAGACATCCAGCAGTTCCAGGTCAAAGGAACAGTGTGTGGTCCTGGAGGATGAGCCGTGGCCGGTATTGTCACCCTGATCGTGGCCTAGCTCAGAAACTGGGGCCAGAACAGGCTTCTGGGGTTCTGGATGCTGCAAGAAGTCTGAGGAACAGAGTTTCTACAGCCAGGAACTGGCCAGAGCGGCCCCACAGCCTGGCTTCAACACAGCAGGGAGATCAGGGCTGGTCCAAAGCTACCTATTTGCTATGTGACCTTGGTCGAGTTAAAGCACCTTTCTGAGCTTCCGCCCGACCCATAGCTTTAAAAAAATGAGCTCATGGGCCGGAGGGTTAGCTCAGTGGTTCTGGCACCTGCCTCGCAAGCGCAAGGTCCTGAGTTCGATCCCCAGTAACCACATATAATGCTGGGCGTGAGACACAATGCCAGACGTGGTGGCTCACACCTGTCATCCCAGCACTCGGGAGGCAGAGAGAGCAGGATTGCTGAGTTCGCGGTGGCTTGCCTGGGCACCATAGTGAGCTCAGGGCCAGCCTGAACTACAAAGCGAGACCCTGTCTCAAAAAGCAAAAAAAAAAAAAAGAGCTCATACAATAAATCCTTGATTTTTATAAATTTAATGTTGAGCTATTTGTGTCAAACTACATGAAGACCCACCTGTTCGTCTGGGAGGACCCGCTGAGGCTGTCTACTATCCACAAGCTCTGGGGGTGCGGTGTGAGCAGCTGTGATGAGGCTCAGGGCACCCGGTATCCAGGGCCCCCCACCCCACCCGACCTCAGCCGCACAGCCCGGATTTCCTCCCTGCGGCCTCTGGAATCTGTTGCTGCAGCCCAAGCCTCCGGCGTACTAGCAGAGCACCAGCACCCCTGCCCAGGGGTTGGTGCAGCCCGGTGGGGGCTTCTCTGCCCACCGCCCTGGGATCCAGGCTTTGAGGGGCCCGCGTGTGAAGACCATACGTGGTCTTGGCTGACTGTCATGGCACAGGCGCTACCCCAGCCACCCTCAGCCCCAGCCGGGAAGGCCTGAAATTAGGTCCAGCTTGGCCTTAGGGACCAGGAAGAAGAGACCAGCAGGAGGTGAGAGACGCTGGGGAGAAAGAGGAAGATGGCAGATAAAAGAAGGCAGAGGCCGGAGCAGGAGGCGGTTGCTGAGGGAGGTGCTGACACAGCATTCGCGCTGCGAGCTTCCTGCTGTGAATCACACTGAGGGCCCCAGGCTGGGAGCCTCGCAGAGGGAGGGCGAGGGTGCGGGAGCCCCAGATTCCAAGCCCACAGGCTCTGCTGCAGGCCTGGCCGACCACTGACCGTGGGCAGCTCCTTATTCTCGCTGGGGACTTCGGTCCTCCTCACTGCAGAAGAGGGGGCAGCAGCCCCTGCTCTGCAGTCCTGGGCAGAGCCCCAGGGGCACTGAAGTCCCCATGCAGCGTACAAAGGCCGTTACTGAATCATCGTCATTCTGATGGTGTTAATAAAAAGCACCGCACAGGGCTCGGGAACAGCCCACTCTGGGGTGTGATACAATAACTAATGTTTATGTGGCGCCTCGCAGCAAGAAATCCAGTCACATATATTTTTTTCTCATTTGATTCCCATAAGGAGCTGCAGAGGTGAGGTAGAGATTTTTCCCCTTGTTTGCTTTACAAACCAGGGATTTTAAGTCTGGAGGGGCTGTGGGTCACCCCAGAACGTAGAGACGGCTCCTGAGGGAAGTCTGAACCTGAAACCCATCTCCAGGGTACCTTCCCTCGCTCTGATGGAGCTGGATTCCGCTGGATCCTAGAAAGGTGGGGGTCCCAGGACCCAGGCCAGGTGAGGCTCCCAGCAAGGCAGACAAGGAGCGCCCACCTCCTGGTCTGCTGGGGTTCGCGCTGAGGGCTCAGCACCGTCGCTGAGCTCCCGGGAGGAAAGGTGGTGTCCCGCTGTCCAGCCTGCGCTGCGGAGGCTGAGGGGGTCGTGCGGCCTCTAGGACTTCCGCAGCTGGCTGTTGTCCCCCTACGGCCCTTACCCCTCTACCAGCACAGCCCTGGGGCCTCTGGCCACCGAACCAGGCTTTACCAGGCTTCAGTGTGTCGGCTGGGGAAGCTGGAGGGAAGCAGAGGCTGAGCCCTGAGGAGTGATGGGTTCTGCCCTCACTGTGGGCCTGGAGCTGGTACAAGATAGGGAACTTGTTTCTCACCAAAGCCGTGAACTGGCAGGAGGCTTGGGCAGTACAGAGAGCACGAACTGACACTGAGCCCCGCCTCTGTGTCCCTGGCTGGAAAGTGGGTCACAGACAGTGAATGTTAGCAGGGACTGAATGTGCCTAATACCCCGCCCCTCCTTCCTGATCGAGGGCAGGAGCGAGTCCCTAGGTCGGGCTGTCCTCCTGTGATTGTCCCCTTCTCCTCAGACAAGACTGGTGGGCTGGACTGGTGGTGACAGGGACACTCAGGGGCCCCTTGCTCTTCTCCAGAGCAGATGTCCCACATGCCCACTGCTACGAGCCTACAGTACCACCCTGTGCCCCTCACGGGCTGCCTGAATGCCACTGTCAATTCCCTAGGCCCTCTCCAGAGGGCCTCCGCCCTGCCGTACAGGTACTGCGTGCCTCTTCTCAGCCAGCGTCAGCCCAAGGCCTGTTCCACCAACCGTGTCAGGTGACACGTTCCCAGGCTTGGGCTCCGCCGCTAAGTGGTATAATTTATCCTGGGTTCTGTGTTTTGATTTTGCCCAGCTGCGTCTGTGTGCATTTAGATTAATCCTGTTAGCTGGCGGGAGCGGGGCTACCTGCTGTTTATCGAGAGCGCGTGTATGATTCCCGTTTGATATGCAGCCACCTTCCCTGCACAGAGGAGCCCGGTCTCTCATCCTGCAACAGCCACCAGGAGAGGCAGAAGGGTCCCCGACCGGTCGCTGAGTCCCTTACACTCAGCCTTGCGGACGGTGGCTCAGGGCCTGCATGCCAGACACGGCCCCCGCCATATATCCTCTGTTCCCCTCCGCACCTGCCTGGGCTCCCAGCCCAGAGGCTTCCAGAGAACAAGAAGAGCTTCTCTAAAGCCACGGCGGGGGCCCGTGAGGTTGCTAGGCTTGAAGAGAAAGCTACCGTCCTGACCTGTTGCTGTCAGCTGTGGGCCATCGGAAGGGTCCTCTGACTCTGTTTTCCCCTAGAAGATGGGGCGATGAATCCTGTCCCGCTTACCCAGAAGTGCACCCTGAAGGCACAATGAGATCATCTGCTGCTAGCATTCTTAGAGCTGTCCAGGTGCCAAGTGGTGAGGATGGCATGGTGGCCACGCATGGTCCTGCCTCTCTTGGCCACGTGTCCTCTGAAACGTCGCCAATATGGGGCCGGAGGGTTAGCTCAGTGGTTCCGGCGCCTGCCTCGCAAGCGCAAGGTCCTGAGTTCGATCCCCGGTAACCGCATAGAATGCTGAGCGTGGAGACACGCCCACCAACAATCAACGCCGTATACCACAATGCCGGACGTGGTGGCTCACGCCTGTCACCCCAGCACTCGGGAGGCAGAGACGGGAGGATTGCTGAGTTCACGGCGGCTTGCCTGGGCACCATAGTGAGCTCAGGGCCAGCCTGAACTACGTAAAGCGAGACCCTGTCTCAAAAAAAAAAGCAAAAAAAAAAAAAAGTCGCCAATATACGTGGCTTGTCCCTTCTTTATCTGTAACATGGAGATGACATGAGCCTTCCTTTGCTCACAGGGTTGATTCAAAGTCCAGGTTGACTGAGGTTATTTCCATTCATCGTGTTCTTTGCACACAGCTCCCCATTCGGGAGGAACTGCTGCGTCTGGTAGCTGACGGACTGAGGAAGAGGATGAGCCACCCCAGAGAGCCGGGGACCCGCGCAAAGCTGCCCCCAAGTCTGTCCTCCTATCACCACGTTCCATCCCTGGGGGCACTGCGCGAGTCATTTCTGCCCGCCTCGTGGGATCCGGTTGGCAGTGTATGCCCTCCGTGTGGAGGGCCAAGGGAGCAGGCCACTGCCCCGAGCGGCTGTGCAGGGCCAGAGTCGTTGACTGCAGGAAGGCACCGCCATGAGTGCCACCCACCCCACCAGGAGGACCCCTCTCCTGTTGGAGGCCATGGGCACTGCCAGCACCCACTGGTTTAGCACTTCAGGGGGCACCCAGCAGCCCCTTGTCCCCAGAAAGCACCCCAGGAGCCATCCATCCACCCCCACCAAAGTAAGGTGACAGTCCAGCCTCCTGCCCACCACACCTCAAGTCTTTCTGTGGGTTCATTTCTCTTTTTAACAGCTTCATTGAGATGAAATTTGCATACCATACGACTCACTCATTTAGTGTATAGTTCCATGATTTTTAGTATTTTCACAAATGTGTGCAACCAGCATAGTCAATTTTGGAACATTTTTATGAGCTCAAAGGAAAACTCCTACCTTAACTGCCATCTTCTGTTCCCCCAACCCCAACTCGAAGCAAATGCTACTCAATTTCCTATCTCTTCTTCATTATTTGTTCATCCTAGACTTCATACGAACAGAGTCATAAAGTTGTGGGCTCCTGTAACCAACATACTTCACTTAATATAATGTTTTCAGGATTCACCCATGTTGCAGCAAGGTACTTCATTCTTTTCTAAGGCTGACTGTTGTTGTACAGGCCAATCACATTTTGTCAATGGGCATTTAGGTTGTTTCTTCTTTGGGGCTATTATTAATTTTGCATCTATGAACATTTCTGTACGAGTGTTTGTGTGGATGTATGTTTTCAGTCCTCTTGGATATAAACCTAGGGGTAGAATTTCTGGATCATAGAGTAATTCTCCGTATTCTAGTTTGACCACTTAAAGAACTGCCAACTGTTTACTAACATGTCTGTGCCATGTTACATGCCACAGACTGTCAGGGTTCTAATTACTCTACATCTTCACCAGCACTTGTTATTATCTATCTTTTTGATTATCACTGTCTTGTTGGGTGTGAAATAATATTTCATTTTCCCTTTGCTTTTATTTCTCTGACCACTAACTGTATGGAATATCTTCTTTTTCTTTCTTTTTTTTTTTGAGACAGGGTCTCACTTTGTAGTTCAGGCTGGCCCTGAGCTCACTATGTAGGCCAGGCAAGCCTGGAACTCATAGTAATTCTCCTGCCTCTGCCTCCTGAGTACCGCAATTACAGGCGTGAGCCACCACGCCCACAATTTGGAATTTTTTTTTTTTTTTTTTTGCCATTTGTGTATCTTCTTCAGGGAAATGGATGTTCAGATTTTTTTGCCTATTTTATAATTGGGTTACTTGTCTTTTTTATTATTGAGTTGTAAATGTTCTTTGTGGATTCTAGAAGTCCCCCAGTGCAGATTTGAACACTGAGCTAAGTCCACCTGTGGTCCAGGGAGAAGTCTTGGGTTCAAATCCTCCTTCAGACACTTAGTGGCAGAGAATGAATTATGAAACTCATCCATGGGCAGGAGTTGATCACATGTGAACAGAACACTGCAAGACTCTGTGCTTACCTGGTGCTAGGCCCTGGGCTGGGGCCCTATAATCTTCCACTGAGGTAGGAAAAGAGTCATAATTCTTCCTGCTGGGTGAGGAACCTGAGGCCCAGAGAGCTCCCTCGGGATCACGGAGTAGTAGTGGAAGAGGTGGTCACTGAAGCTACACGGATGGAGACCCAGAACCCGGAGCCACAGTCCGTGTTGCCTTCCTAAGCAGAGAGTCAGTCAGTGTCAAATGAAGAAAGAATGGATGCCTTTGCTGGGCCGGGGGCGGGCGGGGGGGGGATCACTGCGTCACAGAGCAGCCTGCCCTCCTGTTCGATTCTTCTAGTTACCACAAAACTGTCTGTCACTGAACAGAAAATGCCCATCCCCCACAACCCGAACTCCCTCTTGTTGACCTGGCCCTGGCTTCACGAGGACTCCAGACGCCCAGGGAGGTGGGTCACTGTGGCGCCTCCCTCCCCTCCCCTGCGCACTCACACGGCAGGAGCACTTAGCTCCTTCAGTCCCGAGACCGAGTCTGGGGAATGCTCACCCTTACACAGGCCACCCAGGCTCTCCCACTGGGTGTAGAGGAGCCGGACGCCTCAGTCTCTCACCCCTGTGGACACTGGCTTCATGACCCCATGCCAGCTGCTCTACCGGGTGAGCCCAGGAACAGGCCCCAAGTGGGAGCTGGATAGGCTCGCCTGTGTCTGGCCGCAGGGGCGGGGGACGCCCACTCTAGCAGCGCGAGCAATCCTACGCTTGGTTAGCTCTGTGAGTGGCATTGCTTCGGAGCTGACCTGCTGTGCCCTGGAGGCTCATCTGGCCAGAGCGCCCGAGACCCCAGTGCCAGGGCTGAGCAGCCCGGGCTGGCATTGGACAGGTATATAACACCTGAGCCCACGGCCGGCCTCCAGACAGCTGCCTCTTCGCCTCATCTGCAGGCAGTGTCATTCTGAGCCAGGCCTCTTCCAGCTGCCTTTGGGAATTCAGGCTGCCAGGACAAGCTGGCACTGCCCCCCAATTCTAAGAAGAGCCCACTCGGCCCCACCGGTGTCCTGCAGGCAGCGATCTGGGAAAAACTGAAGACCATCAGCTCAAGCAATACCCGAAAGTGAGCGTCAGCTGAGAGTCAAGTGGGGTCGGGGTGGTCGGAGCTGGGGTCCTACCCTGCAGGGCACTTTGCTACCAGGCTTTAACTTGCACTCTGTAAAATGGGTCAGGGGTCCTTAGCGGGCTCCCAAGGTGCTGCAAGGGGTCAGTGAGTTATCCAAGCCAGTCACCAAAGGTTCCACGGAGCATGATTCCGCTTACAGAAATGCCAGCATTACAGAGCGAGCACAGGTTACGGGCGGGCGACAGGAAAGGGGAGGAGCGGCAGGAGAAGGGACGGGAAGGGCAGAGTTGAGACCCTGTGGGAACAAAACTGCCTTAGACCTTGACCTCATCGAGGTCTTCACCGGGTCCTGAGGCGGTGATACAGTTCTGCAGGACGGTAACACCGCAGGAAACTGGGTCCCGCTTCCTGCACCAGCATGAAGAGTCTGTCCACGTCTCCACCTGGAATGTTTCTCTTTTTTTTAAATTGAATTCTTTATTGGTACATTTTATATACAGCTCACAATCACACTCAACATTGGGGAACTGGTACCAGTATAGGACACAAGTTAATTCTCATTTTTGCCCATATCCTTACTCACCCCCAACCCCCCACCCCCCATATACATGTTATTTCTTTTTCTTTCCAAATCTTATTTATTCTTTCCTCTCATTACTTTCCCCTACCACATTCCCCTTTGAATATTTCCTATTTCCCAAAATCTATCATACATTCTAGAACTCATTTACATCTCCAGGTTCTCATACCAGAGAAAAGACACGGTATTTATATATCTGTGATCGCTTCTCGGCCTTTTGGCTAAGATCAAGTATATATCTGTGATCTATTTATTTCACTTAATAGAATGGGGTTTTTTTGGTTTTTTTTTTTTTGAGACAGGGTCTCGCTTTGTAGTTCAGGCTGGCCCTGAGCTCACTATGTAGCCCAGGCAAGCCTCAAACTCAGCAATCCTCCTGCCTCTGCCTCCCGAGGGCTGGGATGACAGACGTGAGCCACCACCCTGGCACTGTGGTATGTGGTATTGATTGTTGGTGGGCGTGTCTCCACGCCCAGCAGTGTATGTGGTTACCGGGGATCAAACTCAGGACCTTGCACTTGCGAGGCAGGTGCCGGAACCACTGAGCTAACCCTCCAGCCCTAGAATGTTTCATCTTTTAAAAGAGTTGTTTTTCGTGCCGCAGGGCTCGGCCGTGAGCCGCCTGTCCTGGGAATCACCATCGTGTAGAACCACCGTGGGGAATGGAGGGAGGGCCAGGGAAGAGCCCGACCGAGGCTCAGGACTTCCATGGCCGCGGCCACTGTCTGTCGCGGTGTGTCACAGATGATGGGGAGGGAGTGAGGAGCGGATGAGGGCCCTGCGAATGGCTCTCTCCGGAAATGAAGGGCACGTGAGGCCAGAGATGCTTGGGGCAGGCGCAGGAGCGACTGTCCAGCCTGGCCGTGCCTTGCCGCCCCCACAGGGCAGACAGGCCGCATGCCCGAGAGGACAGCAGGGTGAAGCGCTTTAATTAGTGCAACAGTAAATTACATCGGACGAAGGGAGCCCCGGCTTCTCCCGATGGCTCGGGGAGAATGGAAGCCTAGCATTTTCAATTTAAGGTTTAGTTAGATAATGCCTATTGGTGCCAGTAGATTACAGAGTGGATATTAAATCCTGCAGGATTTGGAATCCGAGTGTACAAGTGGAATCCACAAGTAGGGAGAGCAGCCGGAAGAGGCCGGACCGCCCTCATCAGCTCCGAGAGCCTCTCTGTGAAGGAGCAGCAGCAGGCCCGGAAGCCCGCAGCTGACTGCTCGGGGGGGTTGGTGGTCTCTGAGCCTCGGGGAGCTCCCGGGGCTTGCCCACGGCTCCTCGGGTGGGAATACTAAGGCCAGGTGCTCAGGCCGCAGCAGGAACCCACACTTCAGCAGCATCCAACCATCTGACCCTTCCTTCCTTCCCCCCAGTCAGCTCTTCCGCTAATTTCCAAACAGCTCAACGCCCCTCCTCCAGGAAGCCCTCCAGAACTTACCATCGCAACCCTCTGCGACCCCAGAGGGCCCAGACTTCCCCTGGCACTGCCCGATTCCCTTGGCACCCAGCGCAATCGGCCCCTCTCAGGACTGTGACCAGGACTTACTCTCCAAAGTCTTGCTCCCGGGCACAGAGGGCACTGGATATTCGTGCACTGTACAAGTGGGTTTACATGAAATTCGTCTTTATTTTTCAGCAGCTGACGCATTTTTGAATATGTGGTAGACGGACAACAATGAAAACTCAAGAGGCACAACAGGAACAGCCTGGAAAGACTCGCCGACCCTGGCTGGCAGCACCCCGCTCGCTCTGGGCGCCAGTCTCTGGTGACCCGTCCTCAC
Source organism: Thryonomys swinderianus (assembly GCA_004025085.1). Taxonomy (NCBI): domain Eukaryota; kingdom Metazoa; phylum Chordata; class Mammalia; order Rodentia; family Thryonomyidae; genus Thryonomys; species Thryonomys swinderianus. The sequence goes on along the minus strand of PVIC010034983.1, from coordinate 1,627 downwards.
CGAAGCTTCGTCCTCACCGAGCAAATATGTGCGTGGTCTCCCCTCCTAGGCATTTACTGCCCCCTCCCTTCGAAAAGCGGACCCCTCTTCAGCGCACTGAGTGTCGCCATGCTCTCCAGGGGCTGGTGGGGCCGGAGGGGCAGGCGCCAGAAGGCTGTGCTCCCAAGTCACACTGTCCCTTGAGATGCAGGCGCGGCCACCTCGGTACTCACAGGGACTGGCTCTCAGCCCCATCAGCACCTTCTCCTGTGGCTCCTCAAGTCCCTTCTCTGACGAGGCCCAGTATTTGCGTACAACACACACACACCCTCCCAGATACTTTAAATCATCTCTGGCTGACTCACAGCACCCAGTACAACGCAAACGCTGTGTAAATAGTTGTTATATATGTCGTGTGGGAAATGCTAAGAAAAAGTCCGTACATGCTCAGTATAGAGGCAGTTTTGAAAAAACATTTCATCCACGGCCGCCTGGAGGGACGTGAATCGCAGATGCAGAGGGCGGGCGGTGCTGCGGCTGGCACCCTGGATGGTCTCTGTGGCATTCGAGGAGCAGCAGGCTCGGGGCAGCTGAAACACGCAGCCTCAGGAGCAGGGACGGGAGGCCTCCGGCCGGGACACGAACACCGGCCGGGAGCAGCCGCCCTGGGTACGGATGACAGCAGGCCCAGCGTGAAGGCTCAAGCTCAGCGACGGAGGATAAAGAAGCTTATTAGTTTAAGCAGGATGAAATGTGTAAATTAATTACCCCGGCCACCCGTGCATGTAGCGGCCGGCCCTGCACGCTCGGAGGAAGGAGACTGGCCTCAGTCCCTCCTGCCCCTTGGCTCCCCCGCTGGGCACAGCCCTAGGACCTGTGGCCACATGCCCACAGGGAAGGAAAGGCTTGACCATAGACAGGTGGCCTGGAGGACACGCTGCCGCTGCCACCACTGAAAGCGGGGGCTGGAAAAGAGCAGATGAAGGAGAGAAAGGCTCAGTGCTCTGTCCTGCTTTCCCTCTGTGCATTACGCACCTATTCATGGGATCCTTTACTTCCTTTCATTCAATCCCCTCAAAAGCTATCGGTCACTCTTGCTAGCCCCATTTTGCAGATCAGAAAACAAAGGAGTGGGCTAGGGATGTAGCTCAATGGTCTGGCATCTGCCTCACAAACGCAAGGTCCCGAATTCCATCCCCAGTACCACACACCACAGTGCCAGGCGTGGTGGCTCACGCCTGTCATCTCAGCACTCGGGAGGCAGAGGCAGGAGGATTGCTGTAAGTCTGAGGCTTGCCTGGGCTACATAGTGAGCTCAGGGCCAGCCTGAACTACAAAACAGCAAGACCCTAGAATGTATGATAGATTTTATGAAATAGGAAATATTCAAAGGGAAAGTGGTGGGGGAAGTAGTGAGGGGAAAGAATAAATATGATTTAAAAAGAAAAAGAAAGCACACGTATATGGGGGGGTTGTAGAGAGGGTAGAGATATGGGTAAAACTCGTGTCATATACTGGTACAAATTCCCCAATGCTGAATGTGATTGCGAGCTGTATATAAAATGTACTAATAAAGAATTCATTTTCTTTAAAAAAAAAAAAAAAGCAAGACCCTGTCTCAAAACACAAAAGAAGGAAGGAAGGGAGG
>PVIC010034982.1:0-19263 GCA_004025085.1 Thryonomys swinderianus | reverse complement strand
ATCTGTAATAACCCTTGAGAGTTCTCACTCCTGACACATCATGGTAGGTATTTGAGCAGAACAATCACATCATGTTTGTTACCATAATACAATAAATGCCAATATAAATATTAAACACAGTAAATAAGATAAAAAGGGTTTGTTAGATTCTATACTGGATACTTTGAGCTTATGAGTTACCTCTATGTCTGACTCCTCACTGCACAGCTCCGGGATACAGTGGGCTGGTGGGTGGCCTTCAGTCCACTGGAAATGGACTGCACCCTGCAGCCGGGTCCGCGTGCTGCTCCCTCAGTCCACCGGAAGCAAGGCATGGCGGGTCCGCATCCGCTGGGCCCAGTCCACCCGCGGCTGTTCCCTCAGTCCGCCAGAAAACAGGGCACGGCGGGGCCCACAGCTGCTGGGTCTGGTCTGCCCGCCGCTCATTCCTCAATCCGCTGGAAGCACAACATGGCGGGCCCGGAGCTGCTGGGTCAAGAAAACATTTCTTAATCCCACAGCATAAGTGACTGTGCAATGTTTCTTCTTTTCTATTCTATCCATGAAGTCAAACATAAAACATCAAAAGTTCATAAAAACTGCTAATATTGGAATTTGATGGCCAAAATGAGGGAAACTGAAAATTGAAACTGACCATTTAATAATTACCAGAAAATCAAAATCAGTAAGAAATAATGCAGCTTAAGTCATATTTGTGTATTATATTTTGATAATAGCTTGTTGTGATTCTGAAATAGTCACCAAGATTCACTTGTCTCTTTGCTAAGAGACTTCAGGAAAAATTCCTTCTCTACCTGTTCATCACTTCCCTTTCCAATCTCTCAGTCCTCTAAGACAGCTATCCTTTCCTGCTTGAAACAGGCTTTATCAGTTTTGACCCACTGATGCAAGTGGGTGAAACATTTGTCTACTTAGCTTAATTCCTTTCTATGCAATAAGTAGTCACCAGTAAATCTAATAAACCACTTATTATATAAATATATATTCTATTGGGTCTGTTTCTCTAAACAGCCTTGATTAATGCATTCTCTTACACTTCTGTCATCCCCATAAGAATCCCCATTGTCTCCCACAAAGCTGATCTGGGATTTGAAATAAACTCTGTATGGGGCTAGCCTCAATGGCACCATGTGCCTTGCAAGTACAAGGTAATGAGTCCAATCTCTCGTACCATACACACACACACACAAAAGCCACATTTAAAATGAGCACAGGTATAACAACCCTAAGCCCAACCTACAATGAAGAGCCAGATCTGAATTTACATTATGAAATCACAGCCACCCAGACTGACCCAGCCTAAAAAAATCAATTACTCAGCACCCACAAATAGGTAAGCAAGAATAAATGACTTAGTTTTAGGATGCTTAGTTTGGAGTCTTTGTTATACAACACTACTACAGTACTAATGTAAAGATCTACCACCAGTTGCAACAATAACACTATCACTTTCACCAGTACTTTTCTCATGACAGACTCCAAGTACATTACTTTACCCATTTACAGCATCTATACTTACTCTGGAAAGACAGAGGGCATCATGGTAGCCTTAGTAACTACCAAGAAGACACCCAAAGAGAAAAGGGGAATGTTAGAGATGGAAGAGACCCAAGGCAGTGGAAGTGAACCTATGCCATGTGCACTCCTGGGGGCATGCAGAACCCTCTCTATCTGCACATAAGCCAAGTTGTTCACCATCACTGAAGCAGCATAACATCAGAACAGCACACAAAGGGACCATGTGCATGCTCAGAAAAGAGTAGCAGCACCAGGTAATGGCATCACATGCCAGGACTCATTATGCAGGACTTGTCTGAGCTTTCACATAGCTGGTCAATTTTCAGGTTTAATTGCAGTGTTGGCATTTTTCAATTAATAAGTGGGTTTTGGGGTGCAGTTTGGGCATTTGATGTCTAAGCTGCACCATTATTCCCTTAACATATTGCTTGTTTGATTCAGAGAGTTCTGAGGATCTTCCTTGAAATTAAAAGCTATGATACAAAGAAAATCCTCTCTTTATGCAAGAAAAAACATACCCTATATTTTCTTTTCAAAAGCTACTCTCCAGTTTAACAATGGCTTCCAGTAGTGTTAAGCAGGTGTTTTTGAGGGCTTCTAGTTTCTAAGGGTGACTATTAAATCCAAGCCCAAATGAACCTTCCAGTCAGCATCAGTTTCTACAGTGAATACAGAATCTTGCACATGTATTTTCTGCCTTCTTCCTCAGAAGGTTCTTCCCAAAAAAGAAGAAAAAATAAAATAAGCTTTTGTTTGAATTTCCTTAAAGAGTCATTTGCTTAAACAAGCATCATCAGCTGCAAAATTCATTTTCTGATCTCTGGCTGTTTTAACAAATTGAAATCTGAGGTCTTGCAGCAAATTGTCTCAAAGGGATCATGGAAAGTGAAAGAAACAGGAGCCTTCATAACTCAGTGAAGAAAACAATTGCTAGTGCTTTTAATGCTCCAGACTTGGACTCTGTCGTCTGCCATCTTGATGTAGAAATCTTCCTAAATATTCAGGTAGATGTGGCAGGAAAGATTCAAGAAGACTAGGACAAGAGTAGTTCAAGAGTATTAGGGCCTACTGGGGACACTACGCCCCAGGAAGGAACCAGAAAATTACAGACTCAACAAGATGATGTGATGTCTCCCTCTTTGCCTCCACCTTTCTTTATCTAGGTTCCAAAACATATGTCCAAGTCCAAGTATGTCAACGCAACTAAACAGTACACCAGGGTTTGGCATATTCTGGCTTCCTCTGGTGGGCCACACAGATAAAGATGTGTGTCCGTGGGCATCTTTCTATCTCTTTCTACCCTTTCATTTCCTTATCTCTCTAGGGGGGATCTCAATAGCTGGTGACTATTAAGACCAAAATTTTCATTTCAGACTCTCTTTTCTATTAAGCAAAGTAATTGAACTTTATTCCATATGCCAAGTGACTGAACTTGGGTATTGTGCAAGACGCATACTCACTAGGATCCAAGGAAATCTCATTAATTTTCCCCAGATATATTTGTTTTCCTGACTTTTCTATATCAGGATCCCAGAATCATTCTTTGTCCTTTACTCTGCTCCATCATCAAAGCCACCAGAATGTCAAAAGTTGCCATTTTTTACTTTGCTAATCTATATCTGCCATACTTTTCAGCAATTAACTCCCTTCATTCATTCATTTTTTTCAGTACTTACTGAATCCTTATTCTAAGCTAAGTTCCATTCAGGGTGATCCAAGATACAACTGTAAGTAAACAGAAAAAGAATTCTGTCCTTACAGAGCTATACCCTAAGCATGAGAAGACTGACAATAAAAATGCAAAAAATAGCTATGAAAATTATACAACATGCTAAAAGGTGGTAAGTGCTGTGGGAAATAAAAAAAAGAGTCACTTGAGTAGATGGGCCATCCTGGGGAAGGGCAGGGCACAGTGTTAGACATGGAGACAGAGTAAGCCTCCCTTTAGAAGATGAGGTTAGAGGAACCATGTAAAGAAGTTGAAGAGAGTGATCCAGGGACTGTCTGGGAGAAACAGATGCAGGAACAGCTGGAGGAGAGGCCAGCAGGAAAGTCAGAGTGGGCCAGAGGTGTGCATGGGAAGGAGAAGAGTGAAGGATAGAGAGGAAAGTGGAGTCACTGGGATTGTAAGACAGGCTGGATGGGAATACGTAGAAGAAGAAATGTCTAGGGCAGATTCCAAGGTTTTTCCCGAGCAGCTAAAAGGACAGAGCTGCCATCAAGTGAGTCCCAGGGGGCTGAGTTGGACAGAGGGACAGGTAGCAGGGAGGCCGGGAGTTGGTCAGGCTAGGTGTGAAGTACCTGTTAGACCCTGAAGTACAGACATCAAGCAGACAGTTGGATGAGAGAGACTAGAACTCAGAAGATGACCAGATCTAAGCTGTGGTCTTAGCCCAGATCCACATCACCACCCGCCTGTCACTGCAGTCATTTCATGAACAAGCTCTCTGCTTCCAATCCTGTTCTCACCTCCACATTCCTATCAAGCAGGAATTTCTAAAACCTGAATCAAAACCACTGATTTTCTTTAAATGCAGAATCTCATGCCCTCCACAGCCCAGCACTCAGATCCCTATTTCATACCCTCCCCCATGAGTACAAAACCGTGCACTACGGAGATGGCACACTCACTCCCTAACCAATCAACAGTCCCGAACATCGGCGGTTCCACTGCACCTCTGAGTGCTTGGCCTTGCCACTTCTCCTTCATCTCCTGGCAAACCCAGTCACCCTTAAAGTCCTAATTCGCACGTCTCCTCCGCGCTGGACCTTGCTTTACATCTCCCTGCAGAATTAATTGCTCTTCCTCCGCTTTCGCCATCACACTTCACACACCCCTCTAGTGCTGATACAGCTTCCCGCCCTTCACTGATCCACAGACCAGACACTGCTTTTTTTTCACTCCTCTGAATCAGTGGTTAGCACAGTGTGTAGCAAAAGTACATTGAATTGCAATGAACCGAAATAAACCCAGCTGCCTTCTTGGTGCACACATCACGTTAGCACAATCTCAAGCCTCGGGGCATAAGAGACAGAATATGGGGTGTGATTGTCCCTTTCCCAGGGCAAAGGAGAGGCCGTCAGACAGGGTGGGCCTCCCTACAAGTGATTGACAGTCTCTTGGGAGCCCACAGCAGGGAACACTGCCTCCTTTACTCTCTCCCACTGGAATCCTAGCAAAGAACTGTAGAGGTAATGGGCTTGAGTTCTAACTGTAGGGGTTTTGTTTAGGCATAAAGAATGTCCTCATTAAAGCAAGAAATGAGATGGAACTTGCCAGAGAAACATTAAGGGAAATAGAAAAATGCTCTCTAAATCCATCAGGTGCCTGGGACAGCAGCAGCCCCTCAGCTCCTCATGCTGTTTTGCTCATACATTTATAAAGCATTCGTAGGGCCTGGTGCTGCAGTGTATTAAGAAACACACATGCCACCCCCGCGTCTCCACCCACTTTCCTTCTCCTCCAACTTTGTGACTGTCTAACACGCACAGCAATTGGCCTCCTGGTCAGCCCAGGTCACTCCCGAATTCAAAGGTCTTTGAAAAGTTAGAACTTTACAAAATAAAGGAAACAAAATAAAATACTTTCCCAGTCGGGTGGAAGAAGAAATAAGGGAAACTTTTCCTTGTCTCAATTAAAGAAGAATTTTCACCTCCTACTGGAGAAATACCCAGCCACAAAGTTTTCTCTGTGCTCTTGCAGAGGACTTGGGGCCAATTTCTCATTATTATGTACATCAAAGGCTATAGAGAGGCTCTGAGTCTTAAATGTGACAAACGAGGCTGTTTGGAAGAAAAGAAAAACAAGTGTGACTTGGGGTTGAGATTTCTTCCGTGGTAGGTTTTAGTTCTTAGTTGCTTCAAAGGAAAACAGAGCAATGTCTGGTTAACTCTCACTGAAAACAGTAAATTACAAATCTGAGATTCAAATGGGGACATTTGAATCCCACAAGGAGAAGAAATTCTTTCGCTGTCATTCATTATTACATTCCAGCCCAAAGTAAAGGCTCTATAAACTTTTGTTTAATAAATATTGAGCCAAGGAGCTTAAACAGTAGAGCCAAGTGCAAAGACAAGAAACAAACTACCACGTGCTATGGTAAGAGTAAGAAGTACAAGTCATTAGTTATTTTAATATGATTAGACAAATTGTTCTTTTTAAAGTGTGAATGAGCAAAATGATGATTTGTTAGTTATTGGTGATTTGTTATTTAGTAGTTTTATGCCCAATGTCTATGTATAAAGAGAAACAAGGTTAATGGATTGATTTGGCCAAACATTTACCAGATAGGGACCTTAGAAATATCCTATACTGTTGTTTGCTTCTGTTCTTCATTGTCCCCTTATTTTGTGCTGTCCTTCCCACCCTTCTCCCCTCCTCCACTCTTCCCTCCTCCGCTCTCCCCATTCCCTCTCCTCTTTTTCTCTGTCTGACTCTCTCCATCCCTCTCTGACTCTCCATTTCTCTGATTCCCTCCCTCTCTCCTCTCCTCTCCTCTCCCCGCCCCTCCCCCTCCTCTTCCCCTCCCCGCTCCCTCCCCCTGCCCCCCTCTCTCTCTTCCTTACTGTCCACAAGCAACCAGTCTCCACACGTCATGGTTCCAAACCCTCTTCTGAGTTTACTTTATGGTCCTCTCACCTCACTTCACCAATAGTTCCTCCAACAGTTCCTGCCTCCAGTTCCTGACAGTCTCATGCTTTTTCTAGTGTACTGCCCAAGCGGCTCTTCTAAACCACCTGCCTCTTTTCACACTGTCCTGGCCTTTCCTCCTTAAAGCAGCATTTTACATGTTTTGGCAGCATCTAAAACCCCATCTTGTTCACCTCCAGCAAACACTGAGTGCACTTGCCTTTTGTGTGAATGATCATGTGCTCCTCTCCTCATTGACGGCCTGACAAATTCATACCCATTCCCTGTGACCAAGTATCTTAAGGATTTAATTTAAGTAAAAAGATTTAAAAAGCTAAATCTTCAGACCATTATATCACCCAGTATGCCTAGGAGTAGAAGAAAGTCATGCTAAGCTCTTTCCCTGAAGTCTCAAAGAATTCCTGATTGTCAATATATAAGGTCAAAAAATCTTCACATGCTTCTGGTCCCTGAAAAGTCCTACATTTCTATAGCAACCTGTCATATACATGGCCAGTGTGTCTTAGTAACAACTGCCTGAGCTGTGGTGCTATAGATGTCATTGTCGCGTGATCTACTTAGGCATCTTATTTGCCTTTGATTTTGCAACTTCTTGCTCCATTTCCTGCAGTGATGGAGTCACCCAATTATTGCCTTCTTAACGAATTAAAATAATATGTCCTTTCTCTATCAGGGAGAGTTAGAATAATTTAGGATCATATAATATTATGAGTAGTTCAGAAATCATTTCAATTTCTTTATTCCTTTGAAATTAAAGACTTTCAGAAAGAAAAAATAAACTAAATATTTAACATTATATCTTTTTCTGTCACATACTAGAGATGATGAGAAGATATGGAGATAATTCATACACTAGTCAGTTTTGTAATACTGTTATAAAATACCTGGGATAATTAACTGAGGAAAGGAAAAAGGTTTATTTTGAGCTATGCTTTGGGAGCATTCAGCCCAAGTTTATGTTGCCTTATTGTTTTGGGCCTCTGGTGTGAGTTCTAGATGATATGATGGGAGTATATGGCTAAGCAAACTGCCGCATCAGTAGTCCGGAAGCTGAAGAGGAAGAGATGGAAACTGAGTACTGAGTTCCCATAACCTGTTTGAGGCCACACCTCCACAGTACTAAAGATCTCCCAAGAGGTCTCATCTCTACCCTAGTAACATCATGATGCTTCTACATTTTGGGCCTTTAGCGGACACTGATTCAAATATCATAGTCCAGTTGGGAAGGCTGTTCGCAGTCAGCTCAATCAAAAACATTATGAAAAAGTAGGGACAAGACCTTCATACAGATATGAGAAAATCACCATAAGATTCAGTAAAAGTTGGAGATATAACTTTATGAAAAAGCTTGTTGAAATATAATAAATAAAATATAAATTCATCAGAATAAAAAAATATACACCCCTTTTTAACCTGGATATCAAGTGCTCTAAAGTAGTCTATTGGTAATATTTAAATAAGAAAAAAATCTTTGTAATTGCCTCAACATTTCAAAAATTTAGTTGGAAATAGTAGTAAGTGGAGAGAATATTGAAAAAATATTAAAATTTTAGAAAGATATCATACTAAGGAAAGGTGAGTAGTAGCCTTTCTTTGATATATTTTGCTTATGGACGGGAGCAAGGCAAAATCCAAGTGGAACCAGGAATCTAAGCTTTTTCCAGAGATGAGCAGATCCAAGTCCAACAGAAGGTTCTTAGCCTAGACCAATTCACTAGAGAATCTCTGCAACCCTTTTTAAAGGCCTGAAGAATGTCAGAGACCTTGTCCTGTTAGGTACAAAAAAAATCAGTCACCCTGCTCTTGCTTTGTGCCCCTCTTACCAAACTGAGCAGTCACTACAACCATTTGAACCATAATAAGAATAGCTGACATTTATATCTAACGTTGCTTTCCCCTGAGGTCATGTTCGGAATGCTGGAGAAAGGCTAGCATATCTGGCATTTTATAGCTACACATACAAAGTCACAGAAAGGAAAGAACATAGATTGTACCTGGAGAGGTTTACTCACAAGTCAGATATGTGAGCTCTTATGACTATAGGTACTTAGTACAGCACCGAATCCCAAAAGGACAGAGAAGACCACATTCAGTTACCAATCAGGTTTCTCACAGTTGGATTACCACTACAGGCTGCATTATCCTGTGGTTTTTTTTTTTCTTTGTTCATTTTTGTTCTTTAAGAAAAGTTCTCCTTGAGTGCCTTGGCTAAGCCCTAGGGATACAAAAACAATTAAGGCCCAGTCACTGTATTCATGCAACTCAGGGTCAAGCCAGCATGACAATAAATGTGGAAGGCACCAACTGTCAAAGCCTTGGCTAGTGAGAAAAGGCAATACTTTGGAAGTTTACATTTCAGTATTATCTGGTACCCTTCCATCTGCAGAATGTAAAAAGTAAGTATTGTTTCTACAACACACACTCAAAGAAATTATTCTTATGGCTACACAGAAAGTTGTGATAAACCTCCATTTAGGGCTGTTAGAGAAGCTATTTTAGAAAGAACAGCTTAGGAAGAAGACCCCTTGAGGAGTTGAGACTTAAGAACACGCATGAAATCTGAAAAAGGATTTGTAAGGTGATTGTGATAAGGCATAACTCTAACATTATATGGAATGCCTGCAGTATATATCTAGCTCTTATTGACCAATCTTCAGAAGGCTTTGAATTCTTTATTTTCCATGCTTTACCTTCACTTTTACCCACTTGCGGGCCCCTCGTCCCTCCTTCAGATGACAGGTACCTAGTGCGAGACAAGTTTCTCACCTGATAAAGTTTGGAGACTTGGTATATTAATTTACTATGAGCTTCTGCATTTCTTAATATTTCCAACAAAATAGAGAAAAGTGAATATGTTATACAAATGTGTGTTTAAAAAGGTGATGTTTGTGTATCCTTACTTGGGTTAGTCAGCTTTCTGTCACCAGCACAAAATATCTGTGATGATCAACTCAGTAAAAAAGATTGATTCTGGTTTGTGGTTTTAGAAGTTCCAGACCATGAGCAGGTGACTCTGCTGGTTTGAGCCTGTGGCAAGACATTACAGCAGGAGCACAAGGTGGAGCAAACCGTACACCATGAACCAGAGATAACAGCCAAAGAGACAGCGACAGAGACAGAGAGGAGGAAGAAAGAGGGAAAGGGAGAGGAGGAAAGGGGAAGGGAGACTGGAGGGGACAGGAAAGAGGGCAAGGGAGAGGAGGGGGAGGGGACTGTGAGGTCCCACTTTCTAGGGCATGCTCCCAATGACATCCCACTATATCGCCCATTTAAAGGCTTCACTAACTCCCAATAACACCACCCTGAGAACCACAGTTTCAAATATAGCAACACTTATACGTTTATGTAATACCTGAAAAAAAAAAATACTGGTAAACTTGGTTTTTCTGGGGAAGCAAGCTGAAGGTCATAGGATCTAGAGTGAAAGAGAATTTCTCCCTGTATCTATTTGTGTTACTGTTGTGGTTTGTCTGCTAACTATGTGCCTGTATTACTTTCACATTTGAACTCAAAGATAAAAGGGAAATGTACCAAAAAGAGGATAATCATTATAATTCCAAAACGCAAAAGGTATTCATTTATCCCATTTACCTATAATGGCTGAATTTAAGACACTGTGATATAAGACACTACGTCTGAGGACAAGAAAAGCCTTCAGTTAGAGTTATTACCTTCCATCTGCTAGAAATCACTCAGCCTGGCCTACTGCGAGCAAGGTTCAACTTGAGGCTATTTTTAAGTTCATAGACAAGATAAGGTCCTATCTTACTCTGCTTTATTGCCCTAACAAAATTCTATAGGCTGGTGCTTAAACAACAAAAACGTATGTTTTCATACTTCTAGAGGCTAGAATTCCAAAGTCAAGGGCCCTCCTCCTGGCTTCAGGTAGTACTCTTCGGATGTTCTTCACATGGGAGGCACAGAGCCAGAGTCACATGGACGGGAAGGAGAAAGGCAGAGCCCTGTGGTGTCTCTTACAGGAATATGAATCTCATCATTAAAGCCTCAACCTATTGACCTCATCTAAACTTAATTCACTTTCCCAAAAACTCCACCTGTAAATACTATCACTTTGGGCTAAGTTTTCACTATATAGATCTGAGGGGCACACAATTCAGTCCATGGCAGATATAAATATGCAAGTGCACTCTGTGACATTCAAATGCATTTTATATCACAGCAAGCATATTTACTGTGTAAATGTGGCTCTAGTTTGGAGGACTGGTTCTTTTAAAACACTCCATATAGTATTTCACTGAAGCTTTTGTGAAAAACAAGTACAAATTGAGGACTGTGTAAGAAACGGAGGATCCTCTGAACACAGGAAGACACCCAGGCAAAGCCAAGCAGGAGCCCTGAAGAAAGTAGCAGAGGGTAATAAGGAAAGCCTCACGACTGCCTCCCGCTCTCGTCTTCCCTTATGGTAAAGGGCAGAAAGACTACCCTATAAAATTAAGTGAAACACCACCTGCACTGCTGCTTCTGGAAATGGCTTCACCGACAGTACACAGGAAATGAAGTACAGCGAGCTTCTCATTCGCTTGGCACATTCTCCTCTTGAGAGCTCAAAGACACAGACAGCGTGCTCTGCACCCAATCTGCCAGCTTAAACTCTTCCCCCTGCATCAGATTTGATTATCTAACATCTGTAACATCTCACTGTGTTGTGAGCCAATCTAGTGAACACGCAGCTTCAGTTACAACCTGTCCTCACCAGCCCCGCCTCGATGCTTTCTGTCCCAGCAGCCCTTTCCAACACAATAGTAGAAGGCACAAAGGGGCCCCCTCTGCTGTCTTTCCCAGGATACATCTCCCCACACTCTCCATCAAGGTTCTGTTTGTAATAAAGGTAAAATGTGTTTTCTGAGACCAGGAGGCCAAATTACAAACAAAGTAAAATTAACAGAATGACATTCATCTAGAAAACTAAACAAAAGCTTGCCTATCCATAGCTCACTCCTGGATTCCATTGACAACAACAGGACTGAGATCAATATTCCATCCACTAAGGCCTTCTTACCACCTTAAGAATCTGCTGGCAGTGTGCCATCCTCCCGCAGAATACACAGCTATTGGCCCAGGAGGAGAGGCTGCTCTAGAAATGGCCATGATCCCCACTGGGAACCTGGGTCTTTCTGACAACCAGAGAACTTCCACTCCACTCATTATCTGCCAAGCAGAGAATTCTGTATGAGCACAACTGGTGCCTCAAAGTAAGTGCCATGTCATTTAAGCCCTACTGTGAGACTTGCAGAATTCCAAGGCTCTTCAGTTGACTCTATTCTGCAAAGTACTTACTCCAATTTGTGGCTGTGCTACCAAGAAATCGAGTATTTTCATTATTGATTCAGAAGGTTCTTCTCAAAGGGTTTAAACATTCAGCTTTTGAATGTGTTATCTCTTTTTTTGCTATATTCCTGTTTCTATTCGCAGCACTACATACTCTCTGTGGGGCATACCCATGGTATAAATTATTCAAAAATATAAAATATAAAATAAAAAGGCAAAAAAATCTCAGATCTGAAACTCGAGTGTGCAGGGCAATAATAACTGGTGCATGCTAAAAGAGCAGAATTTAAGTGCTCTTGCTATTAAAAATATATATATGAAGTAAGGCATACATTAAATAGCTGGAGCTGGCTGTTCCACTCTGTATCCATAAGTTACAGTTTGTGTCCAGATCTCTCCCCAGAGCCTCACAGGGGGTTATCAGAGGTGGCTGTATCTAGAGAGTGTGATGTTGGGATTAAGGGTGTGTGGTTAGTAAACCACTACACAGATTGGTTTGGCGCCACCCTGATCACAGTAGACTGGATAAATGAAAGGAGCAGAAAGTTCCCTGTTGTTTTTGCTGCCATGTGGGTGCCATGAACTGTCTACCCTCTGCAACACCCTTCTGCCACATGCCACCTCTGTCCAGATGATTATGACCTCTACAAACTGTGAACTAAGTTCTTTCCCCTTTAACTTTCAGTGTCAGATATTTTGTCATATAAACAAAACTCCACATTGTGTATGTAAACACATGCAATTTTTATCTGTCAATTAAAAAACAGCTATTATATATGCTTACACAGCACCAGTCTAACCTCTTCATATATATATATATATATATATATACTCTTGTTTCTTCCTCACAACAGCCTAGGAGCTGGATGCCAACTGATCATACAGGGGAAGACACTGAGGCTCAGATTAGGCACCTTGTCCAAAACAAAAAGAGTCGCATCATCTACACCAACGAAGCTTCTGATTAGTTTCAACCCAAATGTGGATCCCTAGTACATTTCTTAAGGAACCTTAGTGTGGGGGAGAATTCCCCCAAAATAAACAAGAAAAGTAACAGTAATTTTTAAAATCCACTGCCTATGACATCTTTACAATCCCCGGCACTTTTATAGAGTTATAAAAAAAAGACCCTGTCTCCCACTTCTTCATCAGTGAGCTCAGTAATCACATCACTGTAAAAAAAAAAAAAAAGTGGGCACTCAGCTGATGGGAGGAAGGAGGAAAAGCCCCCAATGCTGCTTCTATTCTCCTGTACAGTCTGGAGAGCATCTCTCAGGGCTTCCCCTGAGGAATAAACAGACACAGAGCCTTCTCACTACTTTCAGGATTGCCACAGATGTCCTCCTCCATCCACAACAAATTAGTACCTGGTCCATTCATTTGCTTCTGATATGAGATCTGATTTTCTCATAGTGTCCACTGACCTGCCTCTTGCTCATTTCTGAATAGTACACAACTCCAGACCATCTAACCAAGACCCAACCCTTTTCAGGACTCAGGAGGTCAAAGCAGTGCACATTGCATGAATTACCAGGCCTCCTTCAAATGGGCCAAGCAAAGTGCATATTGTCACTACATCGATGACTTTAGCACCTTGTCTCACAAGTTCTCTTCCTAGAAGTTCTCTTCTTAGAACAAATTCTCTTCCCCAACCTAGTCCTAGAATATAATTGAACAGTCAGGTGTTGGAAGTGGGCAACCTGGTAGAAATAAGGAATTAAGGCATTGCATATGATCAAGCTACTCCTTACCAATAATGTGCTGTGTGATTTATGCCCCAATCTTTTCCCTTCTATGAAAAGAGAAGTCACTGGTCTCAAGGGTCCTCAAGGATGGCCAATCATGGACATGTGTCATCACCATGGCCCATTCCCAGACCCAAAGCAGGCATTACTAGTCAATCATTTTCAATTGAGCCAAAATTAAATGTCACAATCTTGTTCAGCAGTCAAAAAAGATTAACCTTCACCACTGTAAACTTGATAATTCCTCATATTTTCCATCAATTTGTTCTATCAGCTTACTTCTCCTTTCATTCTCTCTTCTCTCTTTCCACACTCTTATTAAGCTATCAAATGCATTTGTCTACATGTACTTTCAGAACTCAAAAATTTAGTCTACTAAGAAATTTAGAGTATGCTACACAGTTCATTCATTATTCAAACTCAACCCTTGTTTTTAAACTTAGTAACCACAATATGCCAGCTCAAGCCAGGTTCTTTCTTGTTGATTTCTAACTTGTTTGGGTGATTCCTTATGTCAGCTTTGCTCTGTTCTTTCCTGCCAAGGCCATTTTCCCATTACATCCAGTGGGCGTGGGATCTAGGGGTCTCCAGACTCACCTTTCCAGGCTTCCCTCTCTCTCTCTCTCTCTCTCTCTCTTTTCGCTCTGAGAGGAAGAAGAGTCAAAAAGAGGAAGAGGAGTCAAAAAAGACATGTGTAAATTCACTGTGTTAAGAGAAAATGATAAAGATTCAACCCAGAGGAGTAGGGATACCCAGACCTGGGTCACTGCTAAATCTGGGGCTACAATCCTGTTTTGTGGGTAATGGCCCTGTCTTCACTCCCTCCCCAATCAAGTCACTACTTGACTGGTCATTGGACTTGTTCCTGGAGAACTAGGTTTGGTGGGCTAACAGGGGAACTTGGAAGGAGATGTGACCTACTTAAAGAGGGTCCTCTGGGTAACCACTCAGAAGAGGTGTCCAAACCACAAACTGTCAGCTCAATGCAACTACACAGATACAGGGGTCAAACCACAAGGTGTGAGTACAGCTGCTTGCTGAGATGCAGATATTATTTCCTTTTTGCTTCTTAAAGGGACCCTAATCTAATCCTACCAGAGGGTCAACCTATCCTTACATCCCAGCAGAAGGGGCTACACTTCTCAGCTCACCCTTGGTTCTACTTTGAAATGGCTAATCTCCCAGGGAAATGTTGCCCACTTAGTCCTCAATACTTCCTAGTAGACACAAGGGTCGAGGTGTGGGTGTGGCTAACCCCAGCAGGCCGCACACATTTGTCTTGGGGGAGGGGAGATGCAAAATGCACAATTATCTTCCACTGATGGAAAAATTGACATCTTTTAACACCCTAGGTCACAGTGGTTGCATAATAATAATAATTACATTTTGGCCAACCTTCTCTCAATTGTAAAACAACACAAATAGATTCTGAACTATTACCTTGTACAAAAATCCATGCCCAGTATTTCTGTGTTTCTAAAGGTAGGATTTTGGAAGAGGGACACTAATTTTGCTGTCTTTTAAATTCCATGTTGTCACATTGCCTGTGTATTCTTTCCCCCACATCATTCCCCAAAAGGAGGGTATGTAATCCAAAGTCAAGATAACATAATGACAAAAATTGCATGACTAATGAGGGCCCAATCACTCTGTTATCAAGTATCTGAAGGGAGCTTGAGGGCAGAATACCCAGATGGTTCTGAGCCTGTTATGTGCCACTTCCAATGAAGCAGAAACAGAATTCACAGTTTAGTACAGGAAATAGACTCTGATTCAATGCAGAGAACATCTGAACAGTCAGAGCAGACTGTGGAGAGAACAGACTCCCTGAAAGAGTGCTGGGGGTTAGAGAAGTAAAAAGGTGGGTACATGGCTATCCTGTTTATTTCTACAATCTCAGAGTCAGGCACATGGCAGGAACCCAACAGATATAACCATGCACCATACGACACTTAGTCAGCAACAAATCACTACATACAGCCCAGGTCTCCTAAGATTATAATGGAGCTGAAAGATTCCTGTCACTTAGTGACATAACAGGTGTGGCAATATCAGAGTGAAATATGTTACTCACACGTTCATGGTGAAGCTGAAATAAATAAAACCTACTAGGTGCCAGTCATGTGAAAGTATACTACATTTGATTATGCATAATAAACCGCACATGATTATTATAATAAATTGTTACTGCCTTGTGTACTTACTAATCTATATTTCTATCATTAGAGTCTATTCCTTCTTTCTATGTGAGTTATAAAACAGTGCAGCATACTTCGCTAGAAACAGCCTCCTATAGCTCAAGGTTACTGTGGCTCTATGGCAAAGGAAGGTCACATGACCTGGCTGGCGGACGCCACCGAGAATTGTGAAAGCGCGCTCCATGATGTTTACAATAATGATGAAATCACCTAACAATACATTCTTCAGTGTTCCCCTGTTGTTAAGCAACGCAAGAGAATCTTTCTACAAAAGAAAGGAAAAGAACTCAGGGAGGACAGAAGAGCAGCAAACTATTAGTCCTGGTTCTAGAGGAAAGCTGGCTCTAAGAAGATATTCTGATCAGGTATTTTTTGGTCCCTTCTTATTCTAAGATTCTTTGTTTTAAAAAGAAAGAGAGAAGCTTGTGAACATTTACACCAAGGTTTTCAATAAGAGCCAACATGACTTCTGAATGGTGGAGCTCCCTCTGCTGGGTTTGAAATATTTTGTCCAACTCTGAATTTTGTTATTTCATTAGTTTAGACTGAAAAAAAGAATACCTCCCAACTAATTCTCAGAATCACTGTTCAGTAGGCCACAAACTGGCCCAGACAATCTCCTGTGGGAGGGGGGCTTTGTCCTGTGCAGGACTGGTCAAAATCCTCTAATCTAGCTGTGATTGTTATCAGTATCCTTCCTGAATGGAACCCGTGCCATCACTCACACTTACCCCACTGTGCATATCCAAGCTGTTACCCATCTGTATTGAACACCTACTATGTACCGAGGATAGAGTGGTAAGCAAAAAGAGACAGATTAGTCCTAAGAAGGCAAAGGTCAGAATCCTGTAGGCCTTTATGGCTGAGACTTGTACTTTGTACTTGCGGAAGGAGGACATGAGGAGTGCAGCCTGGGAAACCCTTCAAAAAGAATTTATTTCTGAATGAATGTCAAGGACCAACTGAAGGATGAATGGAGGTTCACTCAGCACAGAGTAGGTATTTGTAAAAGTTAAAAAAAAAAAAAACAGCTAAGTCACAGGGCCCATCTTTCCTATCTCAATTTGTAATATTTTTATAAGTCTTCTCCTAAATAAACTAGTTTAAGGACAAGTGCCAGAGTTTGTACACAAAGTAGCTGTTAAATTATTTTAGCAGAGCACATCGGGGTATTTCAGTGCCTACACTAAGTTAAGGAATTATACTAGGAATGTGTTGTATTAATCCCTTTCCTGCTGCTGGGACAAAATGCCTGACACCTACAATTTAAGCAGTTTGGCTCACAGGTTAGAAGGCCCAGTCCACAGGCAGCTGGCTGCAAGGAAGAAACAATATAACGCACAGGAAAACTGCTTGCGCTGTGGCTGCCAGAAAGCATATAAGGGAGGAGCAGGGGACAAGAGCCCACCCTCCCTGGACCTATCCCTGGGGACCCACCTCTCTTGACCAGGCCCCACATCACATTACCCGAGGAGAGTCATCAGTACATTAATCCACTGATGAATATATCACCCTAACAAGAGCCCCACCTCTGGGCGCACATGAAACTTCTCAGGGGCATTTTAGATCTAAATCGTAACACCTGTGTTTGCTGTAGTTCCAGTCAAATTACTTTGGACTTGGAAGTAGAATCTTAAAAACTGATTAACATTTAATCTCCATATATGGCTTACATGTATCATAGTCAAAAAAGCTTAGATAATATAGATTCTTCTTTACCATTCTGAAGGGTTAATGCATGGAGACTCAAAGTGGGAATTCAGAATAACAGCCACTCATCTATACATCAAACATATAAACAGTATCTGCTATTGATAAGGAGGAATAGAAAATGATCATTTACTGTATAACTGTCATGTACAGACCTACATTATTATATTTCATCCTTATGAAAATCACGTGAAACAGACACTGCCATCTTTTTTCATTGAGTAAGGTGACATATTTTCTGCCCTAAGTCACTATAGTTGCATGATACTAATTATATCTTGGCCAGCTTTCTCCATTTTAAAACAACACAAGTAGATCATTAGCTCTTGCCATATGCCAGGCATGTCATTCATTTGCATCTTGCCATTTAATCCTGAGTACACTGACTATCCTTCCTACCTGGATGATTGGGACACTAAGAGATGCAGGACTCTTCCTTCTTGCCCATCCAAACCCAGAGCCGAGGTTCCTGGCCCTGTTTACACAGCATTCCTGTCTCCCAGACAGATCAGTTTACAGGGGGGAAAATTACTTGGATCACACAGGAAATCATATATAGGGAAAACACTGTTTCAAGTTACTACAATTCTATCTGGTGGACCATGCTGAGCACTCATTATAATAACAGTCACCCTTTTGCTCGGTAAAAAAGAGGAAAAAAAATGAGTTCCATTTTCCAGCTGTGGAATTCAAGCTATAAAAATTCTAATGATGAAATTCACATTTTAAGGTGATGCCTGCATGGAGAAGATGCTGGTGATGCCTACAATTCAATGTTTAGACTCATTGCTGTTTTTTCAGTCTTGTATTAATCAACTCTGCTACTATAACAGATATATGAGATATTCAATTTAGAAAGAGGTAAGGTTTAGTTTGGCCCATGATTTCAGAGGTTTTGGACCATAGTCAGTTGGTCCTATTGCTTTTGGCACTATGGTAAGGCAGGACTTTGTGGCTGGGAGTGCAAAGGACAACAAGCAACTTCCCATGTGGGAGCCAGGAAGCAAAATAGAAAGAAGAAAGGTCATGATCTCAACACCTCCTTCAAAAGCTCATCTCCAATGACCAAAAGACTTGCAACCAGACTCTACTTTGTAAAGGTTCTAACATCTCCCAATAGCAGAAGGGACTGGGGATAAAATTTTAAACCATGCACCTTTGGGAAACACCCAAAGCACAGCAGAGCATTGAACACATCATGGTAAAGTGAAGCTTCTATAGGCAGAACCCAGCTAGGAGAGATAAGATCAAGCAGATAAGCCCATGAGAAGGATTTGAACAATGGCCAACTATTTTCTTCCCCTCTAAACCCACCCAGACCAAACGACATCATCCATGTGGACTCCATCCAAGCCTTCTCACCGACCTGCATTGTTCTGCTTTTTGGAAACTGAATGTGTAATTATCTCCATGGATACTTGATGAATTATTCAAGATAAGAACCTCCACAGCTCATTCCTCATTCATCATCAGCATCTACCCATGTCTGATTTCAGTCTTTCTGAAGAAAAAGTGCCAGCACTGCCCTAACAAAATATTACAGACTCAGTGGCTTAAGCAACGGATATGACATTTGGTTTCTCACAGTTTTGGAGGCTAGAAGTCCAAGATCAAGGTACCAGCAGGATGGTTCCCAAGGATACCTCTCTTCTTGGCTTACAGACAGCCATCTTCATTCTCATCTGTTCACACAAGGCCTTTCTTCTGTGTAGACAAAAGGGAGCTCTGCTGTCCCTTCCTTCTCCTATAAGAACATCAGTTTTACCACATTGCAGTACCACCCTTATGCTCTTATTTAATAACCTGAATTAACTTCTTGTATGGTTTAATTCTATCACCCAAAAGTTCATGCACTGAAAACTTAAGTTCTTAATGTGGAAGTGATGAGAGGTGGGGCCTCGTGGGAAGTGTTTGAGTTGTGAGAGTGGAACCTTCAGAGAGAGATTGAGGTCTATCCCAAAGTATATTATATGGAGGGAGTGGTTCCCCTTTCCCTGTGTACCGCAGGTCTCCTCTCTGCTGCTGACATCTGCCATGTTATGAAGCAGCACAAGGTCCTCACTAAAGGTAGCTATACAATTTTAGATTTCCCAGCCCTTAGAAATGTGTGTTCTTTACAAATTGTTCAATCATAGGTAACCTGTAATGACAA